>JACDJE010000668.1:21404-41835 GCA_016647715.1 Pavo muticus | reverse complement strand
GGTGAGACAGGGGGAATATCAAATAAGAAACCGGGAACATATATGAAGCAGCAGGACCAGTTTTTATAATTGAGTATTCTAATCACGAGAATAAGTATTGGGTGTTTGTGGAAACTGAAGAACTGTATTGTTTGATTTGTGGGTTTTGAAGTGAATGGGACAAACTGTTTTGATGGTATAAGAAAGTGCAATTGTTAATGGAAGTGTAATTGAGGGTATATGGAAGCGTAACTGAGGGTACGAGTAGTGGAATAGTGTAAAAAGGAAAAAAGGCTAAAAAGAAAGTGAGTTTACGCAGGCAATGGCCCAGCGTTTCAATTTATCAGACTGTTGGATTTGTACTGCCTTACCGAAGGGGGGGATGGAGTTCCCTTTGCTAGGAGCTCCAATGCCATTCAGAAACTGGATCTGGCGGTGGGACACGGTGCAAATACAGCGCATGGGGCGTGGCGAAAGTTTGTATTGGTCTGTGCAGACTGCGTGTGGTACGGCAAATAGTGCACGGCTCCCTAACGGGGAATTGTTATGCTGGAGTTTTCAGGACCCCTTGCCCTCTCGACCGCTCGAGGTCGTGAAACCAGATGTAGCTTGCTATCTAAATACTAGCTCTCCGAGGTTTGAGATGCTATCCCCATGGCCGAACAATACTATAGTCCTGGCACGGAATGGCAGATACAGTGTGGGTAATTTTTTCAGCAGTGGGTGCTACTTGGTGCCCGGGCTCAGAGCAACTCCCAAGCAACTCCCTGGCAACTCCCAAGGGCAAGCGATTGTGGAGCGTGCTAACCGCCTCCTCAAGGACAAGATACGCGTCCTTGGGGAGGGGGAAGGCTATAGGGGCAAAATCCCTGTCGGTAAGCAGGCGGAGATTTTAGCAAAGGCCCTCTACGCATTGAATCACTTTGAACGCGGAGACTGCAGCCGAACCCTGGTACAGAAGCATTGACAGCCAAAGATCTTAAGTGAGGGGCCTCCAGTCAAAGTGAAAACAGATAATGGAGTATGGGAGGCAGGCTGGAGGATACTGGTATGGGGAAGGGGTTATGCTGCTGTTAAGCATGAATCCACGGAACAGGTGGTGTGGGTCCCATCGAGGAAAGTCAAACCAGATTCGAGCGACTGGAATGGAAAACAAAAGGGAGACAGCAGTTCATGACTTTCCTTTGCAGCACGTTCTCCTGGGCAAACCACGAATGAAGTTGACATCTGCGCCCCCGAAAAGACCCGAAGACGAGGAGCTTTTGACCGCTTTGAGAATGACTCCCTCTTTTCCTTCCTGTTCCTTTTTGTGTCTGGTGTTTTTACAACTCTTGTGCTAAGTGCTATGCTTGAAGATCTTAATAGTGTCCGTCATGCACTGCTACAGAATAGAGCAGCTATTGACTTCTTGCTGTTGGCTCAAGGACACGGGTGTGAGGACGTTGAAGGAATGTGCTGCTTCAACCTCAGTGATCACAGTGTGTCGATTCATAAACAACTGCAATGGATGCAAGAACATACGCAGAAGATCAAAGAAGAGAGTGATCCCTTTGGGAATTGGTTGGACGGACTGTTTGGGGGAATAGGCTCATAGCTAAGGCAATTGCTTAAGGTTCTTGCAATAGGGCTTGCAATTTTTGTATGCTTTCTGATTTGCCTTCCATGCTTTATAGGATGCTTTCAGAATTGCTTGCAATGCGCGATGGACACTGCTTTTGACAGACATTTAGAATATCATAGGCTTCGCGAGAGATTGTAGTAAGAGTAGAGCTTAGAATAGGGGTTTAGGATGATTGCGCTCGCGCTGTAACGGGGTAAGACTTTGTCGAGCATGGGGAGGGGGAGATGTTGTAGTAGGCGATAACGGGGTATCGGGATGTGACGCGATAGGACCTCTCCCCCGCTCTATGAGTCTGATATGATGCATGCTTGAAGGACATAGATGACGTACATAGAAGATATGTAGAGTATATAAGCTGCCTTTTTCTTGCAATAAACGCCATTTGCTACATCCTCCATATTGGTGTCTGTGTGGCTATGGCACTAGCGAGGGAAGATCGCTAGCCCCCAGCGGAACGCGCCTCGGACACGGAGACAACACAGGGGACCCATGGACCCATGCCCCGGGAAAGGGGAAAGGGGGAAGAGTAGGGAGATGGGAGATGGGCCTAAAAACAATACAGCAGTAACGATCTGAGGAGGAAAGTTAATTTACTAAATATGATATTGGAATGCAAGATAACACAATATAATACAATATATAATTGGAATTGAGGCTAATAAATCAAATAGAATGAGAGAGTGTCCGAAACCAAAGGCCTTACTCTGAAATTGAAGGCGAAACAGCTGGGGAGCGCACACTGCCAGGAAGCGAGAAAAATCTCGTGGCTTGCAAGGAGTTTTATCTTTCCCTCTGAATGCAAAGTCCTCTGGGGTATGTAGTTCTTCTCTTCTGAGAACCAGTGTTGTGGATTTGTGATGTTTTTTGTTGTCGGTATTCCACATCATATATAGCACTGGGAGTTAAAGAGTTAATGTTCCGGTTCCGTGGACCGCTGTTTCTGGGTGCTTGGTTCTCAGAGAGGGAGGAGAGGGGCTGCATTCCCCAGAGGACTTCGCGCCCAGAGGAAGAAAGGTGGAGCTCCTGGCAGGTCAGGAGCCTCTCTCTTTGTTAACTGCCGAGAAACACATGGTGCCTTGACGCTTTTTGCCTGCAGCTTTAGAGTAAGGCCTTTGGTTTTGGACACTTTCATTTTATTTGATTTGTTGGCCTCAATTCCAATTGTATTGTGTTGTATTGTATTATCTTGCATTCTGATATCATATTTAGTGAATTAACATTCCTCCTCAGATCGTTGCCATTGCTCTGTTTTTAGACCTATCTACTATCTTCCTACCCTTCTCCCTTTCCCCTCTCCTGGGGCATGGGTCCGCAGATCCCCTGCCTCATTAGTCACGGACCGGGCCAGACCAGCCTGTGAACCGTTGACACTTTTTTTTTTCTCTCTCTTTCCTTCTTTTCCAGGCTGGTGGGCCTGTGGGCCTGCGGGCCTGCTGTCCCCCGTCACGGACACAGATAGATCTAGAGATAATTCTGTGACAACCAGGTACCCAGAAAATCGGTAGTCCACCGAACTGAAGCATTAACTCCCAGTGCTTTACATGATGTGTAATACCAATAGCAAAAATCATAAAACCATGACAGCAGCCTTCTTGTAAGAAAGTTATAAGTTCAGTAAGGGTCTATACCTTGATATTGAAAGTTTCTACTGCAAAAACACAATCTCTCACAATTCCCTCCTCTTTTTCTTTTTACTCTCTTGTGTTTTTGCACATAATTTAGTATCAGCAATCATCAAGTGAAGATGCTTAAAACTAAAATTACTTTCTTTGCAATTCTCCAAATCTTAAAATAGAAGATTATCATCAAAAGCAAACAGATTGCATACAAAATTAAGATAACTACAACAGGGTGAAGTATTCTGTTGAAAAGTCCTGTTGCAGCGGGTGACCATCCAAAAAGGGTATCCCACCACTGATGTTCTCCATCTTTCTTTGTTATATGACACAATGTATTTATTTCACATCATGGTGCACAGTGATCAGAGTCCTTTGTCCATTTTCTCTAGATGGTTTTAACAACTGCTCCAAGTCCTTATGTTGTAACAGTTTCTCCGCCATCATGAGGTTCATTCCAATATGCACAGGTAGAAGTCTTCATTCTTGGGATTTTCTGGTCTAATACCATTAATATACAGAGCTTCAATTTCAATGGGTCTATGATAAGCAGATCCATTAATTACTCAGCAGCCAATTTGTATTTTCTCTCCTGGTACAGCATGAAGTTTAACTGTCTGATGAGCATCATCTCAACCCCACTCTGTTCTGAATATATTTCAGCCCCATGCATAATCACAATAGCCAAATTCAGGTCTTTGTCGCTGGGACGTCTTCCTACACTTCCAATATGATTGATGTACGCTTGGGACCAGGGCCATCCAATGACCCCTTCAGTCACAAACAACTCAAGCGATCTGAGTCCTAAGAGTTGTGAAGGTGGGATATTCTCAGGAATTGAGATCATTTCAGGTAGATGTAATTGAAAGAATGTCTATTTTAAACTCAAAAGATAGCAAGAATTTTGAGCTAGACCAATGACAGACCAAAAGTACGGGATATGTTAGTAAAAAGTTATGCCAACAATCTGGTTCTTGATTGACACAAGACACTTGTCAGTGGTTTATGGGCCGGTTCGGCCTGGTTCCATGACTAATGGGGCAGAGGGATCCACCAACCCACACCATGGGAGAGGGGGAAGGGGGGAAGGGAAAAAAGTAGGGAGGTGGGCCTAAAAACAAAACAGAGGCAGTAAGCTAAGGGAGAAAACTAATTTACTAAATATAATAACGGAATGCAAGATAACACAATATAATACAATATAATTGGAATTGAAGCCAATACATCTAATAAAATTAGAGAGAGAGTGTCCAAAACCAAAGGCCTTACTCTAATGCTGTAGGTGAGATGGCTAGGGAGCACACACTGCAGAGACCAGCAGTAAAAGAAGGGACAGTCTCGTGACTTGCGAGCAGTTTTATCTATCACTCTAAACAGAAAATGGAAACAGAACAGTGAAAGTCTTCTGGGATATGTAGTTCTTCTCTTCTTCTGAGAACAGGGTACCCGGAAATATTAACAATCCATGGAACTGGAGCATTAACTCCTTAACTCCCAGTGCACTACATGATGTTACGATGTGGAATGCTGATAACAAAAATCATAAAACCATGACAACACTTTACACCTATTAGTAAAATCATTCACAGAGGGAACAGTTATCTGGGATGCCTTTTTGTAGGTAGTTCCCTTTTTCATTCTACAACTCACTTGGATTTCTTCTCCAACCTTTCCCATTAGGAGATGATTTGCTTGAATTTGTCCCAGATCCATTCTTGTTTCAAGTATACCTTTTTTCCCATGCATAACCACGTGGGACAAAGAAAGTCATTATCTTGCTATTGAGTAAAAAAGCACAGCATTAACTTGAGCCAGATGTAAACACACACAAGGCGCCTGGCTCCTACATGTGACCAGTTGTTGTTGCCCGGGTATAAAAGGTTGTAAGAACCTACAAGAAATGTCTTTTGTTCTGCACCAGCAAAGGAGTCGACGCCTCTTTTGCTGCACCAGCAAGAGAGCTCGGAGCTCTCTTGCCACAACGGGTGCCTGAACAGGGACATGAAAGGTAGACTTGTGTCATGGAGTTATCTAGATCAATCTATGCCCATGACAGGGGGGCAGCAGGCCCGTAGGCCCCCTGGCCCCAAAATGGGAAGGGAAAAGGGGAAGGGTAGGGAGATGGGAGCTGGCCCCAAAAACAGAACAGTGGCAAAGATCTAAGGAGGAAAACTTTTTTTTACTAAATATGATATCGGAATGCAAGATAACACAATATAATACAATATAATTGAAATTGAGGCTAATAAATCAAATAAAATGAGAGAGAGAGTCCGAAACCGAAAAGCCTACTTTGAACTGAAGGCGCACGGCTGGGGAGCTCACCCACACACTGCCAGGCAGCGAGCAAGAGAGAGCCAGGGAGCGAGATCCCGTGACTTCCTCCCGTGGCTTATCTTCCTCTCTGAATGTGAAGTCCCCTGGGATATGTAGTTCTTCTCTTCTGAGAACCAGGTATCCAGAAAGTTGTCAGTCCACGGAACTAGAGTATTAACTCTTTAATTACCCATGCTTTACATGATGTTATGATGTGGAATACCGATAACAAAATTATAAAGCCATGACAACTGGTCAGGAGCAGGCTGAGGGAAGCACAGGGCTGAGGGAAGCACAGGGCTGAGAGAAGCGCCGGGCAAAGAGGCCCTATCTGAAGAGAGCTGAAAGAAGTTCTAGAAAGAGATCTGAAAGAAGCTCTAGAGAGAGCTCAAAGAAGCTCTAGAAAAAGAGAGGCGCTGAAAGAAGCTTTAGAAAAAGAGAGGAGCTGAAAGAAGGTTTAGTGAAAAAGGTCTGAAAGAAGTCCTATAGAGAAAAGGGCTGGAAGAGGCCCTATCCTTCTGAAAGAAGCGCAAGACTGAGAGAAGTCTTATCATCCCCAGCTGCTCCGATTGCCTCTCGCTAGACGAAGGTAAGCGATTGCGTACCATAGGGAACAAAATGACCTCTGAACTGAAAAGGGTCCTCAATACCTTTGAACCTTTGAATCTATTCTTAAGCAACAGGGGAAGGCAGTGTCTTCTGCTACTCGGATGGGACTTTTTGTTTTGCCTTCTATTATTAATACAGACTATACTGGAGAAATTAAGATAATGCTGTGTACACCAACCCCCCCTTGTACTGTCCCTGTGGGAAGTCGCATAGCGCAATTGATTTATTTTCAGCCTAAGCCACCCCTGAGAACTAACGTCTCATGGGGCAATAGCAGTTTTGGGTCAACCAGAGCGCCTGAAGTTTTTTGGTCTCAGAAGATCTCTCAGAGTAGACCGAATCTGCTTTGTGTGCTGCGACAGGGGGAACAACAGCTTAAAGTGACGGGCATCCTTGATAGTGGTGCTGATGTTACTGTTATTCCTGTAATTCTCTGGCCACCCCAATGGCCTCTTATGAACCCCCATGTGGCACTAACAGGTATAGGGGAGCACACACTACCGAAGCAAAGCACAGCAATCGTTACAATTATCAGACCAGAGGGCAGGGCTGCTTCAGTCCAACTTTACGTTTTGCATGGACCTGTTGCTCTGTGGGGAAGGGACTGCATGGGACAGTGGGGACTTTCCCTCAGTATGGATTTTTCTTAGGGGCCACAGCCTTGGAGCAGATCCCACATTTGGTACGGAAAACAGATAAACCGGTATGGGTGGATCAGTGGCCCCTTTCTCGGGAAAAACTGCTGCAGATGAATGCCCTTATTGAGGAACAGCTCGCGGCTGGACACATAGTACCTACCACATAGCCCTTGGAATTCCCCCATTTTTGTAATTAAAAAGTGATCTGGGAAGTGGAGACTGGTACATGATCTCAGAAAAATTAAGGCAGTTATTGAAGACATGGGGTCATTGCAACCAGGGCTACCATCTCCAACTATGCTCCCGCAATCGTGGCCACTTAAAGTAATAGACTTAAAGGACTGTTTTTTTAACATCCCATTGTGTCCTGAAGATGCACCACATTTTGCATTCTCTGTCCCCTCTATTAACGCTGGAGAACCCCATTGCCGATATCATTGGACAGTATTGCCCCAGGGAATGAAGAACAGCCCAACCATCTGTCAATGATTTGTTGCTGGCATTTTATCTCCTGTACACCAGAGATTTCCTGATGTTTGTATATCATTACATGGATGATATCTTGATAGCCGCACCGAAAGAGGTGACAGCGACTGAAGTTGTGTCGGTTATTATAGCAGCAACGACCCAGGCAGGACTGCAAGTTGCACAGAACAAAGTCCAAAAAATGCCACCTTGGCAATATCTGGGCTGGAGGATTTTGCAAACTCAAATCCAGCCACAGGCTTTAGCCTTAGGTGCCAGAATCAACACTTTAAACAACCTGCAAAAGCTACTAGGGACCATAAATTGGGTGCGACCCTTTATAGGGATCTCTACAGAAGACCTTCATCCCCTCTTCAAATTACTCAAGGGGGATCTGGACTTACTGTCACTGCGACATCTGACACCCGCAGCCACAGCCGCATTAAACACTCTCATCACAAAAATGACTCGTCAGACAGCACATCAAAGAAGACTTGATCATCCTATCAGTTTCTTTGTTATTAACTCCCCTTTTCAACCCTATGGACTGTTAGCGCAGTGGGTTAAGGGGGACCCTGACCCCTTGGTAATTTTGGAATGGGTATTTCTACCGCATAAATTTGCTAAGACTGTTACTACCAGGGTTGATATGGTAGCTCTGGTCATTTGCAGGGGAAGGGAGCATTTATTAGTGCTGGATGGCATGGATCCAGAGACAATCTATGTCCCATTTGATCTCCAACAATGGGAATTTGTGTTTCGCATGTCGCCACAGCTGCAGTGTGCACTGATAGGATTTACAGGGCAGATTAGTATTCATCTGCCAGTGCACAAGCTTTTACAATCCCTTCACTCTCTATTTGTTACCAGTTCCTAAACTATCATTAACTCCTCTTGCAGGCGCTCTGTAAGAGATTATTATTTTATACCATTGCCTCAAAGCTTGCTGAGGAACACTGATGGACAAGTCCAGGCAAGCCCTGGCCAGAGGTTGAGAAGTCCTTTGTCTGAGGGGCACAGATGGACAAGGCCAGGGGCAACGAGAGAGAGATAAGTTTCACATTAATGGCTGGGAAGCACTCTTTTGTGCGGGCTTATCTCGAAGGAGATGGCCCTCTCAGGAGGTGCTGCACATGACTCTTACCCAAGCACCCAGGAATGTCATGTAGGCAGAAGAAGAAGGATAAAAAAGGGACAAACAACCATGGTTTTTAGGTTTCTGACAACAGATTCCTCATAAAGAACAAGGAGGTTTCTGACATGAGAAGCCTCACGACCTGCCTCTCTCCTTCCTGGACTTGCTCTGCGCTCTACCTGCTTGCTTCCTAAGGCCGGCCATGCTGCTGCTGCTCTCTCCTGAAGAAGAAAGGTGTCTGCCATCAGATTCCTCACTACGGAATGCCTGCATGCTGACAGACTCTCCTGGGCTTGCTACCGGAGACCTGCTGCTTTCTCCCGGACTTACCCCGCAGTTTCTTCCTGGACCTACCCCGTACCTGCACCTTCTTGCTGCCTAAGACTGGTCACGCTGCTGCTGCTCTCCTCCCCTGAGCCTCTGCCCCGGACCATCGGACAACGGGACCTCTGCTGGATCCTGGTGGTGACTATCCCTGCTTTACGCAATTCTTGCTTCTTTCCTATCTTCTCTATCGCCCATCTTCCCTTCCCCATATCCCTAAGCAATTAAGATTTGTAATAAACCTGGTTGGACCAACATTTGAACTGTTGCTTCTTAATCTCACGTCGGGTATACATACATTAAAAGAACCTCATCTCCCTCCTATAAATTGGAGTGAGACACGCTCTTACTGTTTTTACAGATGGATCCAGCAGGACTGGTCGTGTGGTCATCGTATGGAGAAACAGTGCCGGGACCTGGGATAGTGACGTCCATGTCACCGCTGGCTCTCCACAAATTGTGGAGAGCGATGATCTGAACCCATCAATATAATAACAGATTCTGCTTATGTTGCAGGCATAGTGATGCGACTGGAACACTCTTACCTAAAAGAAACAACAAATGTGCAGTTGTTTGCACTTCTCTTGCACTTAAAATGGTTCCTGGACTGTCGCTCAGAATCTTACTTCATTCAGCATGTTCGTTCTCATTCCTCTCTGCTGGGCCCTATTTCCGAGGGTAATTCGCAGGTGGACAAACTGGCAGGAGCAATTGTTGTCCCCGATCAGTTTGCCCAAGCATGCTTGTCTCATGACTTTTACCATCAAAATGCAAAAGCATTACAGCGTGCCTTTCAGCTAACCACAGACCAGGCCCAACAGATTATGCAGTCTTGCCCAGATTGTCAAACTATTGCACCAACCCCTTCTACAGGTATTAATCTCTGAGGATTAAACTCCTCAGAAATTTGGCAAATGGATGTTACACATATACCAGAATTTGGGAAGCTCCGTTATGTTCACGTTTCTGTTGATACTTTTTCTACTTGCATTTTTGCATCTGTACATACAGGAGAAAAAGCAAAAGATGCCTGTAAACACTTCTTATTGGCCTTTGCAGCCCATGGGGTCCCTAAAACGATCAAAACAGATAATGGGCCGGGATATGTGGCTCACGCCACCCACTCCTTCTTTCAGCAGTGGGGTATTCAACACCTGACGAGCATACCCCACTCTCCCACGGGCCAAGCTATTATCAAATGAGCACATGGTACCTTAAAGGCCATGCTTCAAAAAAAAAAAAAAAAAAAGGGGAGTGCGGGTATGACCCCCAAGGAAAGAATAGCTAAAGCATGTTGTGATTTTTTAAATTGGTGGACAACAGAGGGCCCCCCAATTTAAAGGCACTTTGGTAAAAATGCTTTAATTCCTGTCAAGGAAAGAGCACAGGTTATGGTAAAAAATCTGAGCTCTAACCGATGGGAAGGCCCTATTCGTTGATAACATGGGGCCAAGGCTATGCTTGTGTCTTAACAGGAATAGGTAAAAGATGGGTACCAGCACGATGGGTCCAGCTATCTGTTTCATCATCTGCTGTAACATGATCACAGCACCTTCATCAGTGGTTTGGACTCTCACCGACAAAGACACACTTTGTTTGTCAGCTGCCTCACTAAGGAATCATAAGAATTGGAATTGTTGGGATTGGTTAAAATGGACTATTGTTTGTACTCTAAAGAACCCATCTTTTTTTCAGAGTGTTAATTTTAGTTTAGCTACTTTTAGGAATGTTTCTGAACCACGCTTCTTTTTTTATTAATAGAGAAGGGGGAGATGTGGGACAAAGAAAGTCATTGTCTTGCTAATGAGTAAAAAAGCTCAGCAGTAACCTGAGCCAGACGTAAACACATGCAAGGCGCCTGGCTCCTACATGTGACCAGTTGTTGTTGAGCGGGTAGAAAAGGTTGTAAGCACCTACAAGAAATGTCTTTTGTTCTGCAGCAGCAAAGGAGTCCATGCCTCTTTTGCCGCACCAGCAAGGGAGCTCGGAGCTCTCTTGCCACATAACCACAGTAGTCAAGCTTAAGTTCCTATATCTTGTATCAGCTGGATTGGTCCCTGTGCTTGCAGCATATTGTGTGTGTGTGTTGTCATGGCCATTTCAGATCTTCCTGACTACAAACTTTCCCTATTATAATTAATAGAAATATTACTTCCTTCATTGTAAATTTTGTTTATCAAATTTTTCAGAATTTACAGTTGGAACTCAGAAAGTCCCTTCTGAATGTTGACTCTTAACCAACACTTGGTCTCGCAATTTGAGTAATTTTAAAACAGTAGATTGATTTACAATATTTTGTTCTATTTTTATTACATCGGTCAATCCCCTGGACATTCAAAATTTTCTGATGACTCTTTAATACCACTCCCAGTGGATATTGTGCTACTGGTTAAGTCTTTGAGTTCCCTAGTTTTACTGGAAACCTAGGAATTTAGGTTTGCAAATCAATATTCCAAATACAAACAGACATACAACCCAAAGCACCAACAACTCCCCTTGAGGACATTCCAATTCTATATAGGCTAGTCCTTTTTTTTTCTTATTTTTCTAATCACAGGTTATGTTTATTTTCTTAATTCTCCAGTGTAAAGATTATTGATCTTCAGTGAATCTTCTTTTTCCCAAGTATTGGGATTTGTAGAGGCTTTTACTCATGTATGGTGATTCTGAATTAAGGAAAATAAGTTTGGTTAAAAGTTATGTGCCTTCATGGGGTGCTGAATCGGCAGCTACAGATCTGACCTTTATAAGCCAGGTTTTAGCTGCCAATAACAGATGCTTTTCTATAGACTTAGAGAATTAGTACAGACAGTGAGTCTCCTGTTTCTCCAAATAACATTGTTAGCTATCCTATCTCTGGAATGCAAGGTAGCAGGCTCAGACAGTAAAACCACAAATTAACGAAGAAGCAGCGAACTGGTGGATGGAGTTGTAGCAGATAAGACAACCAGCCAGAGCTAGTCAAATCTCCTCCAACTTGACCCAGGTCAAAGAGTACACAGCGAGTGTATGGGAACTGTTGAATCATGGCCTGAACCTCTGATTGACCACCTGAGGCAAGCACTGAGTCAGCCATGGGAGCAGAGGTGAAAGCAATTCACCTGTGTGCCTGGAAGGGGTGGAGCCAGGCTCCACCTCTCCTAGACCCCATTTAAGGGCTGACTGCCACAAAGGAAGGATCTCTTCCTGGAGATTGCTCCTTCTGGAGTCTTGCGAGCCTACAACACCGGTGAGCACCTTTTCTCTCTGTTTGACTATTCTTACTAGCCTGACTTCTCTGTATACTGGTTAACTTTACAACCTGTTAACCTTACAGCGAGAAACACATATGGCCTTCATCAAAAGACCACCAGGCGACCACCGAGAGATACCACGCATGCATATAAGAACTGAGACTCAGGACAGGGAAAAATGTCAATCATTTTGGGGACTCACTGTAATAACCTAACCTTTTCTTGGAAATCTAATGCATATGTAAGCCTGCACATAGCAGGGGTGTTGAAACTAGATGATCATTATGGTCCTTTTCAACCCAGGCCATTCTATGATTCTGTGACTTGTTCGTTGACATTTTACACAACTGTTGCATATCTGCTTAGCTATTGTATGCAATTCTATACACATACTTTCTCAATACAGCATCACACATCGCTTGGATTCCCCAATGACTCCCCTGATGCAGAATGGTTAAAATTTCCCTCATCATTTGTATGTTTACCATTTCCCTACAATTGGGAACTCTTTAAAAGCTGCTTTCTCTTTTTCACTGCAGATTTGATTTCTAGGAGGCAGGCACCTGAGACAATTGCATTACTTTTTCTGACTGTAAGGCAGCCTCCTTTGCTTTTTCATCAGCAACTCAATTTCCCTATGCTACCAAAGAGTCTCCTTTTAGATGTTTCCTTATATGCACTACAGCAATTTCTTCAGGTAGTAACAGGATATTAAAGAATATCAGTCCTAGCACTGACCCCTGAGGGACACCACTCGTCACTGATCTCCATCCAGACACTGAGCCATTGACCACCACTCTCTGGACTTGATCCTGCATCCAGTTCTTCATCCATTGAACAGTCCACCCATCAAATCCATATCTTTCCAATTTGGAGAGAAGGATGTTGTGGGGTACTGTGTCAAAGGCCTTACTGAAGTCAAGATAGATGACATCAGTGGCTCTTCCCTTGTCCATTGATGTAGTGACACCATCATAGAATGCCACTAGGTTGGTCAAGGAGGATTTTCCCTTGGTGAAGCCATGCTGGTTCTCCTGTATCACTTCCCTATTTTCCATGTGCCTTAGCATAGCTTCCAGGACAATCTGATCCATGATCTTCCCCGGCACAGAGGTGAGACTGACAGGTTGGTAGTTCCCAGGGTCATCCTTTTTAAAAATGGTGGTGATGTTGCCTTTTTTCCAGTGACCAAGGACTTCACCTGATTGCCGCGACTTTTCAAATAGCATTGAGAGTGACAGGCGTGTCATGACTGCGAAGCTTGTGCCAGAATGTGACTGAGGCCACTATCGGAAATGATAGCCCACCTTGCCAGAGGACACAGCCCCTCGCAGAGATGTCAGGTTAACTATATAGGTGTCCCCCCTGTCAGAAGGGGACAGGTATGCCCTGACCTTTGTCAATACAGCAAGTGGACTACTGCAGGTCTATCCAGTACCTTGAGCAAATCAATCCTACATCATCAAGGAACTCACCAAGCTAATGGCAGCATATGGCACTCCTCAAGTCATTGAGAGTGACTAAGGAACATATTTTACGGGTGCAGCAGTACAGAAGTGGGCTGAGGAAAATAGCATTGAATGGCAATTCCATCTGCCCTATAATCCGATGGAGCAGGCCTGATGTGTTGGGGACCCAAAAGGCCCCTGAATGAAGAATGATCCTGGGATGGAACCAAGTATTTTGACAGATTGAAGGGAACTGATATTTGCGGCTACAGCCACAAATATCTTGTTTTGTAGAGAGAGCTGACCTTGATAGTTTATCTTGTTTTTGCAAGGACTTGTTTTGCAAGCAGGTGTTCCACTTTGGCTCTGTATCATGTACTAGCCACGTGGATACAGCGTGCAAGCGGAAAAAACCCTGCAGACCCTGGGGAGAATAAAAGCAGGAGAGAGGCTGTGGTGGGGGAGAGAGGAAAAGTGCACTTTGAAGCAGGGGATGCCCTGCTGGCACTACCTATCAAATCCACTGCCAGCATGTTCCTTCTCCCTCTCCTTTTCAGCGTTTCACCATCTCTCAACTTTCAGTAAATTATAATGCACTTGCTTAAGGAGTTTCTGCTTCCTGCTGACTGGGATTATCTAAAATGGATGCCTGTGTGTGTGTGAGTGTATGTTGAATAAAACTCGTAACTTTCTGTGCTGCTCTGAGTGCATAGTTTGCTTGCCTCTGCTCATGAGACAGCCTGTCTCTCAGATCCAAACGTACCCTGAAACACCTGATAGAGCAGTATAATGGCATTCTAATGGTTGCTCTGAAGACTGACTCCCAGTCCCTGCAGGGGTGGACCAAATGACTGCATGAGATGCTGAGAAATTTAAATGAAAGACACAGAGATGGTCGACCCAGTGTCCTGCATATGTTACAAACCACTTGGGCCTCCCTGCTTAGGATCCAAATTAAGGGAAATGATGTACGCTTAAAACTCCAATTTGGGACACTGAATAATATTCTGCTCCCTGTCCCTGAGGACCTTGAGCCAGAGACCCACAAGGTCAAGTGGTCTTGGGAGGTGCAGTTAGGACCAAAGTGGTGTGGCCTACTTGCACTGTGGAGGAGGTTATTAGAAGAGGGGGCATCGGTAACTCTGCAAGTAATAGGTACATGGATCCCAGAAATTATAATACAAACCCCAGTTTTCATTGTTAAGGGAATACTGATTGTGTCACTTGGGCAGGTCAGAACCTCCCCTCTGGTGCCTAAATATAATCATACTACCATCAATATCAGGCCAAAGGGTGTGGTATAAATGGCCTGGGTATGCCTCTGTTCAGGCTGAAATATTGACCCAGGACCATAATACTGCATATGTTTTACTTTGTAGGGAAGACTTGCTTGTTCTGGTACTGGTTCAACATTTGTTTTCCTCCCCCTGAGATCCATGGCCCACAAGACCACCAGCAGGAGCAACATTGCTGAACTCTGATAAGCACCAATGTCATTGAAGAATCATCATGACATTCTGCTCTTCAATGGCACCTGGTGGTGGACTTCCTTGAAGAAAAAAAACAACTGGAAATTCTAAAACATCTACTGAATAAATTCTGCAACATCTATGATACTGTGACAACTACAAACCTTGTATGTGATCCTGTGACAACTACAAAGCCTGCACACACAAGTGAATCAATTTATGGACTTCTGCATATTCTGTATGGGAATTGTTGATTGTAGATACTGTAATGGCAATTTACAGGTTCATCTCCAAATGTGCCTAATCATTGTTCTTGCTATGAAGGGGTGGAGTGTAGGGGAACTGTTAGGTCAGGGATTGAACTGGTGATTGAGTACCTGGTGAAGGGTTGTGGTTGACCTAGGGAGCACAGGCAAATTGTTTGCACCTGTGCTCCCCATGTGACCAGAAGGGGTGGACCCAGGGTGGAACCACCTTGGGCTCGTATAAGGGCCAGCCACTAAATGGGGGATATCTTTTAGATCTAGACTGCTTTGTGAAAGGAAATATTGCTAAGTAAGTGATTCCCTTCAGCAGCTGGGTGAATTTAATTCTTCTTTCTGTGTATGACTATCGGCCTACTTACAAATACTTTATCTGCTGTTTCTAAGAATCTTTCAGAAGCAACTTTGCTTCTTTTTTGGTGAGGTACTTGGCACAGAGCAGATGCATTCCACACTGCAGCAGGGAATTGTCTCGGCTGCTTGAGGGGTGGCCCTGTCAAGGAGCAGTTGCCACACACCATTGTCCTCTGCATGGCAGTAGCAATCTGATGCTGAGGGGGCAGAGCCAGGAGCAGCAGTGAACCACCCCCTGTGTGTATAAAACCTGCCACTAAGGAGCACAGCAAACAGGATGAGGCATGTCAGTAGGGTGAGGTGTGGCAGTTTGTGCAGGGCAGGAGAGTGGGACGTAGTATTTCTGCCCACTAGTAGACTGGTCACCTATCGGCTGCCTCCCAGACAACATATCTCACCATGGTTTCCATCAGGCCGAAAGGTCTGGTGAGAAAGACGGTGGAGACTCAGAGTCCCTGCCTAAAGAAGTGGCAGTTCAAGTCTCTGGATGCAGTGAGTGCCTGAGTCTGTCGCTGCCAGAGAATGGAGGCAGGGACTCCACCTGTGTGAGGTGTGAGCAGGTGGATGACCTGCTCAGTATGGTGGCAGCACTCAAGGGAGAAGTTAAGGAGTATCAGAGAGTGTGAGTAGAAGATAGACTCGTGGTGTAGATCTCTGTGAGAAAGACATTGGGGTGACACTCACCAGACAGCAGTGGACCCCCTGCCCTGTCATTGCTGAACAGAGCAAGGCAATTTGAGAGAAGAGAAGGAGTGGAAATGGGTCCTGGCTTGATGACGTAGGCAACCCCCATCCCGACCAACCTTGGTTCCCCAGATGCCTCTGCAAAACAGGTTTGAGGCCCTGGACCTCGAGAGAGAGGTGAGTGAGGGTGTGGCAGGAGGTCCATCTGAGAGGTTGTCTTGGGTGAAGCAGTTGACTCCATGCCTCAAGACTGCCTCCACCTGGACGGAAAGATGGGTGGTTGTCATAGGTGACTTCCTTCTGAGAGGAACAGAAGGCCCTATATGTCGGCTTAACCCTACCCACAGGGAAGGGTGCTGCCTCCCTAAGTGTCATGGTTTTGTAATTTTGCTATTGGTATTCCACATCATGTGGAGCACAGGTAATTAAAGAGTTAATGCTCCAGTTCCGTAGACTGACAACTTTCCAGATACCTGGTTCTCAAAAGAGAAGAAGAACTACATGTCCCAGGAGACCTCACGGTCAGAGAGGAAGATAAATCACAGAAGTCACGGGATCTCGCTCTCGGATGGGAGCTTCCATCTCTCTCTCACTCGCTGCCTGGCAGAGGGTGTGGGTGTGCTTCCAAGCTGTGTGTCTTCAGGTTTGCTCGGTTTCAGAAAACTCTCTCTCTCTCCTATTTTATTTGATTAGTCTCAATTTCAATTAGATTGTATTATATTGTGTTATCTTGTATACTGATATCATAGTTAGCAAAAACAAGTTTTCCTCCTTAGATCGTTGCCGCTGGTTTTTTTTGTTTGTTTGTTTGGGTTTTTTTGAGCCCAGCTCCCATCTCCCTACCCTTCCCTTTTCCCTTTTCATGTTTTTGGGGGCCAGGGGGCCCACGGGCCTACTGCCCCCCTGTCACAGGCATAGATTGATCTAGATAGCTCTGTGACAGTTTTTGGTAAAGAATGCAGGCATACTGAAGCTTTTAATGTTAGCAGAAAAAAAAAAATGATTTCTTTAAGCCAGAGACTACAAAAGCATTGCTATTTTGACCTTCATAGATTAGGTTGTAGTCTGGGCAGTCTGCCAAACTCTGGACACTGTACCGAGTTTTTGTTTTTGTTTTTTTTTCCTTTTTAACAGCTACCAGCTATGAATCTGATCTTTATTTTTAGGAGTGCTGCCTAAGGGATTAAAAGCCATAATGTTCTTTGCAACTTATTGGCCTCTTAATAACGTCATAATTTCTTGTTGTGGAATTGTGTTCGTATATAACCAAATAAGGACCCTGATGGAGACACCTGCCTGGTACTTACATGCAATGTGGTATAATTTGAATTTTGACACTTGCATCCCAGATGGAATAGCTAATTTTACAAGCAACACAATGTTCAAACCAGTTTCTAGGCTTTCTTCTCAGTTCGTCACACGTTCTTTGAATGCTGAGCTAGTGTTCATGCTCATACTCGTGTGCATGTTAGAAATCCCCCTGAATGTACACCTATCCATTCATGTTATGTGGAAGGAGTCTCCTCCACAACCAGAGAATGTTGACTGGCAGGGAATAGGGAGATGTCTCCAAGTCAAATCGGATCAATCACAGGAAACACTAGTAACCATGTCAGTTGCCCCTGTGGAAGGCAAGAAATGGAAACGGGTGTCCTTGTGTCTAGAATGGAAAAAAGAAGAAGCGGAGGAGGAGGTAGAGGAAGATCCAGGCGAGGGGCCCTCCTCAGAACCACCAGTATCGAGAAAGGCAAAAGAAAAAACTAAGAGACATGAAGAAGAGAGTGATGAAGAGGAGGTCTCTATTACTGTTCGTTGACCTCTGAAGTTGACTGAAATCCACGGCTCGAGAACAGAGTTTACACAACACCCGAATGAAACTCTTGTTACCTGGTTGCTTCGCTGTTGAGACAGCAGGGCCAGTAGCTTGTCTCTAGGTGGTAACGAAGCTCACCAACTAGGAGGCATTGCCAGAGACTCAGCTATTTACAGAGGGATTAGTAGATGTTTGGATGGAGCTGCCTCCCTCTGGGGACGAGTGTTAGTAGTCGTGAAGGAAAGGCATCCCTTCAAAGACAGTCTGAAGCCTGTGATGAAAAAGTGGGATACAACTGAAAAAGGTATCCAGTATTTGAGGGAAATAGCCTTGGTGGAAATGTTATATGGCCCTAATTTTGTTTCTCATGATCCACGCCAAAACTGTGATCCTGAGAGAGTGAGGACAACGCCTGATATATGGCAGAAACTCACAACAACAGCACCAGTAAGATACGCCAGTACACTAGCTGCAACGCTACAAAGCTACGAGGACCATCAGAGAAGACCCTTAGTTTTCCAATTGATTCTTACACTTCAAAACTATGAACAACAGCTAACCCCAACTCACATCTCCATTTCTGCCATTTCACGTGTAACAGACAGGCTGAATGAAGTGCAAGAGCAATTGTCTGTATTGATTAATCAAGACGAACCCATAGTAGTATCACAAACACTTGATGAAGATCAGGATGACCAAAGGAGTCTAATGAAGGAACTGATCAAACTAATGAAAATCTGTCACAGGGTTATCTGGACCAGTCTATGCCCGTGACAGGGACAGTAGGCCCAAGGGCCCCCCTCCCCCGAAAACAGGAAGGGAAAGGAAACAAACCAAGAGACCGTCTAGGGAGGTAAACTTATTTTACTAACTATGATATAATACAATCTAATTGAAATTGAGACTAATAAATCAAATGTAGTAGGAGAGAGAGAGAGTGAGGTTTCTGAGCACCTGCGTCCTTCCCCCGGTCAAAGAAGAAGAGAGGAGCACAAGCCTGGCCCTGCGTGACATGCAGACAAGTACCCGGATAGAGTATTAACACTTTAACTCCCAGTGCACTACATGATGTTATGATGTGGAATACTGATAACCAAAAATCACAAAACTGTGACATTCCACCCCTTATTCTACATCACTACATCGTGCTCAATAAATATATATATACATATATACAAACAATGATAAAAATGCATTACACATACGTGTCCTTATACATATATATGCATAGAATTACTGACTGCACTCCTCTAACATCAAATTCCCTTGTGGTACACATTGAACATCCCTGTTTTTCTGCATCACCCACCAAGTGGACCCAGGTCCCTGGGCAAAAACAGTTCCACGGAGAGGTTTCCCCTTTCCAGAGGCTGGAAGGACCCAGACTGCTTTTCCCAACATGCTCTTTACATGTACTAAAGGGACCCTATCTCCCTTGACAGTATGTAGGAAGCTGGATTGGGTAGGACCATCATGATTGATAGATCCTCTGGTATTGAGCTGCCAGGTGGCTTCTGCCAAATGCTTCCCCCAGTGCTTAAATGTTCTGCCACCCATTGCTTTCCACGTGGTTTTCAACAACCCATTGTACTGTTCGATCTTACCAGAGGCTGGTGCATGATAGGGGATATGATAAATCCACTCCATGCTATGATCTTTGGCCCAAGTATTTACAAGAGAATTTTTGAAACGAGTCCCATTATCTGACTCAATTCTTTCTGGAGTGCCATGTCGCCACAGGACTTGTTTCTCCAGACACATTATGGTGTTTTGGGAGGTAGCATGGGGTACTGCGTATGTCTCAAGCCACCCAGTGGTTGCCTCCACCATGGTAAGCACATAACGCTTATCATTGCGAGATTGTGGCAAGGTGATGTAATCAATCTGCCACGCCTCCCCATATTTATACTTCTGCCATCGCCCTTCCCCCCAGAGAGGTTTCATCCTCTTGGCTTGTTTAATTGTGGCGCATGTGTCACAGTCATGAATAACCTGTGCAATAGCGTCCATAGTCAAGTCCACCCCTCGGTCTCTAGCCCACTTATATGTTGCATCTCTTCCTTGATGGCCCGAGGTCTCATGGGCCCACCGAGCTAGAAATAACTCACCCTTGTTTTGTCGGTCCAAGTCTATTTGAGCCGCCTTAATTCTGGCAGCTTGATCTACCTGATGATTGTTTTGTTGTTCTTCAGTAGCTCGACTCTTGGGCACATGAGCATCTACGTGGCGCACCTTTACGACCATATCCTTTATTCGGGCAGCAATGTCTTTCCACAGTTCAACAGCCCAAATAGGTTTACCCCTCCACTGCCAGTTATTTTGCTCCCACTGCTGTAACCACCCCCATAAAGCATTTGCCACCATCCGTGAGTCCGTATATAGATAAAGCATTGGCCATCTCTCTCGTTCAGCAACGTCCAAGGCCAGCTGGACAGCCTTTACCTCTGCAAATTGGCTTGATTCT
>JACDJE010000668.1:0-14030 GCA_016647715.1 Pavo muticus | reverse complement strand
ACCTAAGCTATCTGAGCCGTGCCTCTGAGTACACAATAACAAGGATACGATTGGATAAGCGACTACAAAGACATACTTCAAGAGATAACACCCAGAGCAGTCAGTTTGACGGATGCTTCACTAGTATCTTAACATTGTTTCTACCCACACTCACTCCCTTCCTTTCGTCCTTGGTTCACACATTAAATCATCTGCATGTTCTTGGCAACCATCTTTAGAGTTATTCACAAACTTTTTCACTCCCTTTCCCACGTCCTTGATACCCGAACACCTGCTCCAAGTGAGAATTGCCACAACTGGGAACCTCAATCATCCAGGAATCTTAGAGCTGATCATGGATTGGCCTGAAGGCAAAAAGTTTGTAACATCACCAGCAGTAGAGTTGTCACGAGCTGAAGAGGCCCCACCATACAATGAACTACCAGAAAATGAAAAGAAATATGCCCTGTTCACAGATGGATCGTGTCGTATTGTGGGGAAGCATCGCAAGTGGCAAGCTGCTGTGTGGAGCCCCACACGACAAGTTGCAGAGGCCGCTGACGGAAAAGGAGAGTCAAGCCAATTTGCAGAGGTAAAGGCTGTCCAGTGTGCCTTAGATGTTGCTGAACGGGGGAGGGAGCCAATGCTTTATCTTTACACTGACTCGTGTATTGTGGCAAATGCCTTATGGGGGTGGTTACAGGAGTGAGAACAAAACAACTGGCAGCGGAGGGGTAAACCTATTTGGGCAGCTGAACTGTGGAAAGACATTGCTGCCCGAATAAAGGATATGGTTGTAACGGTGCGCCATGTAGATGCTCATATGCCCAGGAGTCAGGGTACTGAAGAACAACAAAATTACCATCAGGTAGACCGAGTCGCCAAAATTGAGGTGGCTCAAATAGACTGGGAGTGGCAGAACAAGGGTGAATCATTTCTAGCCCTGTGGGCCCATGAGACCACGGGCCATCAAGGTAGAGATGCAGCATATAAGTGGGCTAGAGACCGAGGGGTGGACTTAACTATGGATGCTACTGCACATGTTATTCATGACTGTGACACATGCACCATAATTAAACAAGCCAAGAGGATGAAACCTCTCTGGGGGGAAGGGCGATGGCAAAAGTATAAACATGGGTAGGCGTGGCAGGTCGATTACATCACCTTGCCATGATCTTGCAATCGTAAGCGTTATGTGCTTACCATGGTGGAAGCAACCGCTGGGTGGCTTGAAAAATTTGCAGTACCCCAAAACACCATATTGGGTCTGGAAAAACAAGTCCTGTGGCGACATGGCATTCCAGAAAGAATTGAGTCAGATAATGGGACTCATTTCAAAAATTCCCTTGTAAATTCTTGGGCCATGGATCATGGCATTGAGTGGATTTATCATATCCCCTATCATGCACCAGCTTCTGGTAAGATCGAACAAAACAACGGGTTGTTAAAAACCATGTTTAAAGCAATGGGTGGCGGAACATTTAAGCATTGGGAGAAGCATTTGGCAGAAGCCGCCTGGTTGGTCAACATTTGGGGAACTGTCAATCGAGATGGTACTGCCAGCTCCCTACATACTGTAGAGGGAGATAAGGTCCTGGTAGTATGTGTAAAGAACATGTTGGGAAAAGCGTTTTGGGTCTTTCCAGGTTCTGGGAAAGGCAAATCTCTTCGTGGAACTGTTTTTGCCCAGGGACCTGGGTCCACTTGGTGGGTGACGCAGAAAGATGGGGATGTTCAATGTGTACCACAAGGGAATTTGATGTTGGGGGAATGTAGTCAGTAATTCCGTGTATATGTATATGTGTGTGCATGTGTTTAATGTTTGGGAGTTATAGTTTGTTTGAATATATAAAGCATGATGTAGTGATGTAGAATAAGGGGTGGAATGCCATGGTTTTATGATTTTTGGTTATCAGTATTCCACATCATAACATCATGTAGTGCAGTGGGAGTTAAAGAGTTAATGCTCCAGTGCTGGGCACCTGACCAGTAGAGAAGAAGAACTACATATCCATGAAGACTTTGCGTTCTCAGAGGAGATATAACCCCTGGCAAGGGCACCTGATGTCCCTTTTTTCCTTCAGCTCTTCCACCCTCCTTCTCAGCCAGACTGCACGTCTCACCTCAGTGTTATGGTGAGGCCTTCTGTTCTAGGTAACTTTTTCTCTCATTATATTTGATTTATTAGCTTCAATTTTAATTAAATTGTCTTATAGTGTGTTATTATGCATTCCAATTCCATATTTAGTAAATTAGTTTGTTTCTCCTCAGACCATTGCTGCTGTTTTTAATTATTTGGGATCCCGTTTCTCCTTTCTGGAGGCTCGGATTCTCAAATTCCTCCACCCCGATAGTCATGGAACTGGGCCAAACCAGCCCATTAAACCGTCGACATGGGGTTGAGTGGAGAGGAGGGAAATGAGATGGAGATGAGTTGAGGGAACTGGAGTGTAGAGGAGTGGAGGGAAATAAGGAGTGGAGAAGAGTGGAGTGGAGGGAAATGAAAAGGAATTGTGAGGAGTGGAGGCAAATGAAATGGTGAGCAGAGGAGTGTAAAAAAAAGAAATGGAGTGAAAAGAAAGGAAAGGAAGTGGAGATGAAGGAAGTGGAGTTGAGTAGAGTGGAGGGAAATGAAATGGTGATAAGAGGAGTCGAGGCAAATCAAATGGTGAGGAGAGGAGTTGAGGAACATAGAGTGTAGCAGAGGGAAATGGTGTGGAGTTGAGTAGAGTGGAGAGAAATTAAATGGAGTGGAGGAGTTGAGGGAAAGGAAATGGAGTAGAACTGAGTGGACGGAAGTGAAATGGAGTGGAGTGGTGGGAAATTAAATGGAGTATAGTGGAGGGAAATGGAATTGAGTGGAGTGGAGTGGAGAGAAATGAGTTGACGAGGAGATTAATGGAGGGATATGGACTCGAGTGGATAGGTAGGAAATGAAATTGTGATAAGTAGAGTGGAGGGAAATGAAATGGAGTGGAGAGGAGTGAAGTGGAGGGAAATGAAATGGAGTGGAGTGGAAGGAAAGGGAATAGAGAGGAGTAGAGAGGAGAGAAATGAAATGGCATGGAGGTGAGGGAAATTAAATGGAGTGAATAAGAGGGAAATGAAATGTAGTGGAGTGGAAGGAAATGGAGTGCAGTGGACTGGAGTGGAGTGGAGGGAAATTAAATGGAGTGGAATGGAGTGCAGCGATATGAAATGGAGTGGATCTGAGTGGAGGGAAATGGATTTGAGTGGCACGGAGGGAAAGTAAGTGGAGTGGATTGCAGTAGAGGGAAATGAAATGGAGTGGAGTGGATGGAAATGAAATGGTAAGGAGTGGAGTGGAGTGAAAGAAACGAAGTGGAGTTGAGGGATATGAGACGGAGTGGAGTGGAAGGAAATAAAATAGAGTGGAGGGAAACAAAATGGGGTGGAATAGAGAGGAGGGAAATGAAATGGACTGGAGTGGAGTGAAGGGAAATTAAATGGAGTATATTGGATGGACATGAAATGTTGAGGAGTGGAGCTGAGAGAAATTAATTCAAGTTGAATGGAGCAGCGGGAATTGACATGAAGTAGAGTGGTTGAAAATAAAATGGAGTGGAGTGGAGGAAAATCACATTGAGAGGAGTGGAGGTGAGGGAAACTGAGTGGAGTTTTGTGGAGTGGAGTGGAATGGTGAGGAGTGGAGGGAACTGAAATGGTGTGGAGTGGAGAAAAGTGAAATGGTAAGGAGTGGAGTTGAGTGTAATGAAATGAGGAGGAGTTGA
Source organism: Pavo muticus (assembly GCA_016647715.1). Classification (NCBI taxonomy): domain Eukaryota; kingdom Metazoa; phylum Chordata; class Aves; order Galliformes; family Phasianidae; genus Pavo; species Pavo muticus. The sequence continues at coordinate 10,299 of JACDJE010000668.1, read as the reverse complement.
GGGAAATGATATGGTGAGGAGAGGAGTGCAGCGAAAAGAACTGGATTGGAGGGGAGGGAAATGAAATGGTGTGGAGTGGAGTGGAGGGAAATGGAATAGAGTGGAGTGGAGGGAAGTGAAGTGGAGTGGAGTTGAGGTGAGAGATCAAATGGAGTGGAGTGGAGCAAAATGAAAGGATTTGGAGTGCAGTGGCGGTAAATGAAATGAAGTGGAGTAGAGTTGGGGAAAATGAAATGGAGTTTAATGGAATGGAGGCAAATGAAATGAAGAGGAATTGAAGGAAATGAAATGGAGCATAGAGGAGGGAAATGAGATGGATTGAAGTTGAGGGAAAAGGAGTAAAGTTGAGTAGAGGGATATGAAATGGAGTGGAATCGAATGGAGGGAAAGTAAATGGAGTGGTGTTGAAAAAATGGAGTGGAGTGGAGTGGATTGGAGCAGAGTGGAGTAGAGTGGAGTGGAGGGGAATGAACTAGAGATGAGAGGAGGTAAGTGGAGGTAAATGGAATGGAGTGGAAGGAATTAGAGTTGGGTGGAGTGGAGGGAAATGAGAAGGACTGGAAAGGAGGGAAATGAGATGGAGTGGTGTTGAGTTGAGGGAAATGAAATAGAAAGAATTGGAAGGAAATGGACATGAGTGGTGGGAAATTAGATGAAGTGGAGCAAAGGGAAATGAAAAGGAATTGAGTGGAGGGAAATGAAACGGAGTGGAGTGGAAAGAAATGGAGAAGAGAGGAGAGGAGGGGACGGAAATGAAATGGAGTGAAGGAGAGTGGAGAGAACTGAACTTGAGTGGAGAGGTGGGAAATGAAAGGGAGTGGAGTGGAAGGAAATGGAGAAGAGTGGAGTGGAGTGGAAGGAAATGGAGAAGAGTGGAGTGGAGGGAAATGAAATGGAGTGCAATGGAGGGAAATGGATTGGAGTGGAGGAAAATGAAACTGAGAGGAGCTGCATGGAGGGAAATGAAATCCAGACCAGTGGAGGGAAACTGAGAGGAGAGGAGTGGAGAGGAGGGAAATGAAATGGCGTGGAGGTGTGGCAAATGAAATGGAGCAGAGTGGAAGGAAATGAAATGAAGTGGAGTGGAGGGAAATGAAATGAAGCAAAGTGGCAGGAAACAAAATGGAGTGAAAAAAATCGAGTGGAGTGAAAGGAAAAGACATGGAGCGGAGTGGAAGGAAAGTGAGATGAGTGTAGGGGAGTGAAATGAACTGGAGTGGACTGGAGGGATATGGAGTATTGAGGAGTGGAAAGAAATGAAAAGGAGGGGAGTGGAGTGGATGGAAATGAAATTGTGAGGACTGCAGTGGAGTGGAGTAGAGTGGAGGGAAATGTAATGGAATGTAATGGAAAGAAATGAAATGGACAGGACTGGAGGAAAATGAAATGGAGTGGATATGCGGGAAACAAAATGGAGTGGACTGGAGCGAAATGAAATGGTAGGAAATGTATCGGAGGGAAATGAAACGGAATGCAGTGGAAGGAAATGGAGACAACTGCAGTGGAGCAAAATGAAACGGAGTGGAGAGGAGTGAAGTGGAGGGAAATGAAACGGAGTGGAGAGGAGTGAAGTGGAGGGAAATGAAATGGAGTGGAGTTGAGGGAAATGGAGTAAAGAGGAATGGAGAGGAGAGAAAAGAAATGGCGTGGATGTGTGGGAAATGAAATGGAGCAGAGTGGAAGGAAATGGAGAGGAGTGGAGTGTAGAGAAATGACATGGAGTGGAGCGGAGGGAAATTAAAAGGAGAGGAGAGGAGGGAATTGAAATGGAGAGAAGAGGATGGAAATGGAGTGGAGTGCAGTGGAGGGATATGAAATGGTTGTGGAGTGGAGTGGAAGGAAATGGATTGGAGGGGCGTGGAGGGAAATTAAAAGGACTGGAGTATAGTGGAAGGTAACAGAGTGGTGTGGAGTGGAGTGGAGAGAAATGGAGTAGAGTGGAGTGGAGAGGTGGGAAATAAAATGGAGTAGAGTAGAGTTGAGGAAAATGAAATAGTGTGGAATGGAATGGAGGGAAATGAAATTGAGTGTAGGGGAGGAAAATGAGATGGAGTGAAGTTGAGGGAAATGAGATGGAGGGAAGTTGAGGGAAATGGATTAGAGTAGAGTGGTGGGAAATCAAATGGAGCAGAATGGAATGGAGGGAAAATAAACGGAGGTGAGTGGGGAGAAATGGAGCGGAGTGGACTGGAGAGGAGCTGAGTGGATTGGAGAGAAATGAAATGGAGTGGAGTGGAGGGAAAAGAGACGGAGTGGACAGGAAGGAAATGGAGAAGACTGGAGTGGAGAGCATGGAAATGAAATGGAGTGGAGTAGAGTGGAGTGGAGGGAAATGAAATGGAGTGGAGCTGAATGGACGGAAATTAACTGGAGTTGAGAGGAGGTAAGTGGAGGGAACTGAAATAGAGTAGAAGGAAAAAAAGTAGAGAGGAGTGGAGGGGAGGGAAATGAAATGGCATGGAGGTGAAGGAAATGGAACTGAGTGGAGCGGAGGGAAATGAGATGGAGTGAAGTGGAGTTGAGAGAAATGAAATGGAGAGGATTGTAAGGAAATGGACTGGAGCAGAGAAATGAAATGCCGTGGAGTGGGGTGAAATGAAATTGAGTTGAGTAGAGTGGAGGGAAATTAAATGGAGAGGAGTGGAGGGAAATGGAGTGGAGTGGAGTAAAATGAAATGGATTGTAGTGAAGAAAAATGGAGTAGAGAGGAGTGGAGGGTGTCACGGGGTTGTCCGGACCAGTCTATGCCCGTGACAGGGACAGTAGGCCCAAGGGCCCCCTCCCCAACCCCCCCCCCAAAAATGGGAAGGGAAAGGAAAATAAACAGCAGTGGCACCAATCTACAGAGGAAAACTTATTTTACTAACTATTATATAATACAATCTAATTGAAATTGAGACTAATAAATCAAATAAAATAGGAGAGAGAGAGTTTTCAAAGCAAACCTGGAAGACCGAGACACAACGGCCACGGCTGAAGCAAGAGACCCCCCCGGCGGGGGAAGATCCCATGACCTCCGTGACGTACAGGGATAGGTACCTGGAAGTAGAGTATTAACACTTTAGCTCCCAGTGCACTACGTGATGTTATGATGTGGAATACCAAAAACCAAAAATCACAAAACCGTGACTGTTGTCGTGATCGATCTGTTCAGGCTGTATTAACCCTTTGCGAGACTGATCAATTACCAGATCAGGGCCAAGAACTGCATAAGACACCAATACGATGTGCAGAAAAATGGCGTTTAATCACACGTGGCATTCGTTTAAATACTTTCTTGCTGTACTTCGTCTACACCCCTAAAGGTGTATTGTCCAATTACTGAGCCGGGGGGGCACTATCCCATGACATCCCGTAGCCTCGCTGTCGCCTAATACAACACGTGACAGAGGGGAAATAAATGAAATGGCGTTTAGGTGATGGAAATGAAATGGAGTGGAGTGAAAGGATATGTAATTATTTGGAGAGGAGGGAAATAAAGAGGAGAGATGGAAAAGAAAATGGATTGGAATGGAGAAAAACATAGTTGAGAGGAGTGGAGAGGAGAGAAATGAAATGGTGTGGAGATGAGGGAAATGAAATTGAGTGGAGTGGAGGGAAGTGAAATGGTGTGGAGTAGAGTGAAATGAAAGGGAATGGAGTGGAGTGGAGGGAAATGAAATGGTGAGGAGTAGAGTGAAATGAAAGGGGATGGAGTGGAGTGGAGGGAAATTAAACTGGATGGAGTGGAGTGAAACGGAGTGGAGTAGAGGGAAAGGAAATGGAGTGGTACTGAAGGAAATGGAGTAGAATGGAGTAAAGTGGAGGGAAAAGTGATGGAGTGGACAGGAAGGAAATGGAGAAGACTGGAGTGGAGAGCATGGAAATGAAATGGAGTGGAGTAGAGTGGAGTGGAGGGAAATGAAATGATGTGGAGTGGAATGAAATGGAGCTGAGGGGAGGGACATGAAATGGAGAGGAGTGGAGAGGAGGGACATGAAATTGACTAGACTGGAGTGAAGGGGAATGAAATGGTGAGGTGTGGAGTTTAGGGAAATGAAATGGAGTGGACTGCAGGGAAATGAAATGGAGTAAAGTGGATTGGAGGGAAATGTAATGGTGGGGAGTGTAGGGGAGGGAAAAGAAATGCAGTGGAGTTGAAGGAAATGCAATGTAGGGTTTTGGAGCGAAGGGAAAAGAAAAGGAGTGAATGGGAGGGAATTGAAATGGTGAGCAGTGAAGTGGAGGGGAATTAAATGGAGTAAAGTGAACTGGAGTTGCGAGAAATTAAATTGACCGGAGTGGTGGGAAATGAAATGTTTAGGCATGGGGTTAAGGGAAATAAAATGGAGTGGAGATGAGTGGAGGTAAATTAAATAGAGTGGAGTGGATTGAAGCGGAGTGAAATGAAAAAGTGTGGAGTGGTAAGAAAATGAAGTGGAGTGGAGTGGTAGTTAACGAATTGGGTTGACTGGAGTGGAGGGAAATTAAATGGAGTGGAGTGGAGTTGAGGGAAATGAAGTGGAGTGGAGAGGAGGGAAAAGACGTGGAGTGGAGTGGAGGGAAATGGAGGGGAGCGTAGTGGAGGGAAATGAAATGGTGATAAGTGGAGAGGAGGGAAATAAAATGGTGAGGAGTGGATTGGAGGGAAATAAAACTGAGTCGGGCGGAGTGAAATGGAGCGGAGTGGAGGGAAAGGATATGGAGGAGAGTGGAGTCGAGGGAAATTGTTGTAGAGTCCAGGCAAAATCCCTTAGCCAAAGTAGGAAAACCCGGGGAGAAAGCGATTCCAGCACGGACTCAGAGACACCAATATGGTTAACAAAGCTGAGACGTTTATTGTTCGAGCAAAGCAAGCTTTTATACACTCAAGTGCTATGTTACTTTCAGGTCGTTGCTAGGCATTGTTATCCTTAGGTCGAAGGCTCCCTTTTTCCCTGGGGCACAACATCACAGGCCAGAATGCAGCTTGTCCAACTCCCTCATTCCTGGCCGATCCAGGGTACAGAGCTCCTTCTTCCCACGGAGCCGTACGTGCTGTTTTGTTCACAGCGGTCCAGAGATAAGAAGACATGCCCACATTCCTGGAGCCAGTCCTCCACAATTCCCCTTTTTTCTTTTTGCGTTAACAAAACAGCCTTAGAAAGCTTAGCAAACAAGCGTTTAACTATAGCAATCACAATGATAGTTATTATAATGCCAAGTACAATCATGCTCCTCTTCATTGAGAAAATTCACACTTATATAGTGAAGAACAAAGGGATAAAAAATAGCCACACACACAAGCTTATATAGTGAGCTAAAATTACACTGCTTATCTAGCAAATAGTAGGCAAAGACAATTCTATGATTGGTGCATAGAGAAAAACTATAAATCTTCTACAGTACCAGAAACATTCTCACTGTCGTCTGCCAGCTCCCTGTTTACCACCCCCCTCTCGAACACTCCAAGGTTGCTGACCGTTGCAGCCTGGATTGCTCAGTCGAAGCAATTATATCCCTTGTTATCCAAATATTCTTACAACAATTTCCCCTTTGTTCGCGAACTACTACCAACTATAAAATAATAACGCTAATTATATTAATAAAATAATCATTTTAACTTAATCAAGGCCTTGATTGACAATACTCTAAACGTGAGAAAGGAAACAAGGCAAATATAGCATGGAATGGAGTGGAGTGGAGGAAAATTGTAGAGTGGAGAAAAATGTAATGGAGTGGAGTGGAGGGAAATGAATTATTTGGGCGAAGTGGAGAGAACTGGAGTGGAGTGGAGTGGAGGGAAATGAAATGGAGTGGAGGGAAATGAAATGGAGTTGAGAGGGAAATGTGATGGAGTGGTGTGAAGGGAAAGGAAGCGGAGAAGAGCAGAGAAATTGAATAGAGTAGAGTGGAGTGGAGATGAGGGAAATGAAGTGGAGATGTGTGGATTCGAGAAAAATGAAATGGATTGGAGGGGAGGGAAATGGAACGGACTGGTAGGGTGGGAAATGAAATGGAGTAAAGATGAGGGAAATGAAATGGACAGTAATGCAGTGAATGCAGTAATGGAGTGAAATGGAGAAAAATGAAATAATGCTGAGAGGAAAAAAATAGAGAGGAGTGAAGTGGAGGGAAATGAAATTGAATGGAGTGGAAGGAAATGGAGAGCAGTGCAGTGGAGGGAAACGGAATGAAGTGGAGTGGAGAGGAGTTGAAGGAAATTAAATGGAGTGGAGTGGAGATAAATGAAATGCAGTGGAGAGGAGGGAAATGAAAAAGAGAGGAGAGAATGGAAACGGAGTGGAGTGGATTGGAGGAAGATGGAGAGATGTGGATGGAAATGCAGTACAGTGAAGTGGAGTGTAGTGGAGGGAAATGAAATGGAGTTGAGTGGAGGGAAATGGAGTAGAGAGAAGTGAACTGGAGGGAAATGAAATGGAGTGCAGTTGAAGGAAATGGAGAAAAGTGCAACAGAGGGAAACGGAGTGGAGTGGAGTGGAGTGGAGATGAGCGGAAGGAAATGAAATGGAGTCGAGTGGAGTGGAGGGAAATGGAGTAGAGAGGAGTGGAGATGTGGGAAATGAAATTGCGTGGAGGTGAGGGAAGAGAAATGGAGCGGAGTGTAAGGAAATAGAATTGAGTGGAGTGGCGGGAAATGAAATAATGTGGAGAGGAAGGAAATGGAGATGAGTGGAGTGGAAGGAAATGAGATGGAGTGGAGGGGATGGAAACGAAATGAAGTGGAGTTGAGAGAAATAAAATGGAGAGGATTGGAATGAAATGGAATGGAGCAGAGGGAAATGAAATGGAGTGTAGTGGAAAGAAATGTAGTGGAGTTGAGTGGAGAGAAATGAAATGGTGTGGAGCGGAGGGAAATTAAATGGAGTTGAGTGGAAGGAAAGGTAGGGGAGTGGAGGGGAGGGTTATGAAATGGAGTTGAGTGGAGAGAAATAAAGTGGAGTGGAAGGTAATGTGATCGAGTGGTGTGCAGGGAAATGGAGTGGAGTGGAGTTGAGATAACTAAAATGGAGTGGAGTGGGGTGGAGGGAAATTAAATGGAGTGGGGTGGTGTGGAGGGAAAATAAGAGGAGTGGAGTTGAGGGAAATGAAATGAAGGAGAGTGGAGGGTAGGAAAAAGAAATGGAGTTGGGTGGAGAGGAGGGAAAGTAAGTGAAGTGGAGTGGAGTTGAGGGAAATGAAATGGATTGCCGTGGAGGGAAAAGAAATGGAGTGGAGTGCAGGAAAATGGAGTGGAGTGGAGCTGAGGGAAATGAGATGGAGTTGATTAGAGGAAAATGGATTGGAGTTGAGTGGAGCGGAGGGAAATGAAATGGAGGAGAGTGGAGTTGAGTGAAAAGAAATGGAGAGGAGTAGAGTGGAGGGAAATTAAATGGAGTGGAGGGGAGGGAAATGAAATGTTGAGGATGGGAGCGTAGGGAAATGAAATGGATTGGATAGGATAGAAATGAAATGGTCAGGAGTGGAGTGGAGGGAAATGAGATGGAGTAACGTGGAGGGAAATGGAATTGTGTGGAGTGGAGGGAAGTGAAATGGTGTGGAGTAGAGTTCAGGGGAATGAAATGTACTGGAATAGAGTGGAGGGAAATGAAATGAGGTGGAGTGAAGGGAAATGAGATGCAGCGGACTGGAGGGAAAAGAAATGGAGTGGAGTGGAAGGAAAAAAGTTGGAGTGAAGTGGATGGAAATGCAGAGGAGTAGAATGGAGTGGGGTGGACGGAAATGAAATGGTGTGGAGTGGAAGGAACTGGAGTAGAGAGGAGTGGAGACGAGGGAAATGAAATAAAGTTGAGTGGAAAGGAGGGCAATGAAATGAAGAGGAGAGAAATGAAACTGAGTGGACTGTATTTGAGAGAAATGAGATGGAGTGAAGTGGAGGGAAATGAGATGGATTGGACTGGAAGGAAATGAAATTGATTGGAGGGGAGGGAAAGGAAATGGATTTAAGTAGAGGGAAATTACATTGAGTTGAGTGGAAAGAAATCGAGTGGAGAGGAGTGGAGTTGAGTGGATTGGAGTGAAGTGGAGAGGAGGGAAATTAAATGGGGTTGGAGTTGAGTGAAATTAAATGGAGCGGAATAAAAATGGAGTGCAGGGGAGGGAAATGAAATGGAGTAGAGTGGAGTTGCGGGAAATAGAGTGGAGGAAAATGAAATGGTTATAAGTGGAGTGGAGGGAAAAAATGGTGAGGAGTGGAGTGGAGGGAAATAAAATAGAGGGGATTGGAGTGAAATGGAGTGGACTGGAGTGGAAGAAAATGGAGTAGAGTAGAGAGGAAAGGACGGAAATGAAATGAGTGGAGTGGAGTGGAGGGAAATGAAACTGAGTGGAGTTGTGATGAGAGAAATGAAAGGGAGTGCAGAGGACTGATGTTGAGGGAAATGAAATGGAGTGGAGTGGAAGGAAATGGAGAGTGTGGGATAAAGAAAGTCATTATCTTGCTAATGAGTAAAAAAGCTCAGCAGTAACTTGAGCCAGACATAAACACATGCAAGGCGCCTGGCTCCCATGTGTAACCAGTTGTTGCACAGATGTAAAAGGTTCTAAGCACCTACAATAAACGCCCTTCGTTCTGCACCAGCAAGGGATTCTGCGCCTCTCTCGCCGCACCAGCAAGGGAGCGCAGAGCCCTCTTGCCACAAATGGCACCCGAACAGGGACACGAAAGGCAGATCGGTCAGGAGCGGGCAGAGAGAAGCGCCGGGCAGAGAGGCCCTATCTGAAAATGCTGAAAGAAGCTCTAGAAAGAGAGAGCAGAAAGAAACTGTAGCGATAAAGAAAGAGCTGATAGAAGCTCTAGTGAAAGAGGGGGCTGAAAGTAGCTCTAGCAAGAGAGCTCAATGAAGCCCTACAGAAAAAGGACTGAAAGAAGCCCAAAGGAGAATCAGGCTTAAAGAAGCCCCATGGAGAAACAGGCTGGAAGAGGTCCTATACTGCTGAAGGAAGCACAAGACTGTGAGAAGTCATACCGTCCCCAGCCGATTGCCTTTCGCTGGACAAGGGTATGTATTTGCATACCATGGGGAACAAAATGACATCTGAACCAAAAAATGTGTTAGTAAAATTGTGGGACGCATCCACTAGAGGTGATGGGATGGAGTCCGGGTTGCTAAAAACCTTGAGAAAAAGTTTTGAAGCCTTAAGAAATCATACAGGCTCATCATTGGCTGCCCCCGATTCATCTGAGGATGAAGGAGCCACTGGCTTCTCATCAGGCTCACCCGCTGTGCCATCAGCTCCTTCATTACCACCGCTGCGGGGGGTCCTCGCCGCCTCCTCTCCCAAAGGTCTTGACAATCCATCTGATTCTGGCCCAATAGACCTTAAGGAAGAGCCGGATCTGTTTCTCCCTGATCCACGTGATACATGGACGCGTATTCGGAGGGAGGCCAGGAAAGCTGGAGCCACAGATATGTTGAGGGATTTCCCTTTCATTGTGGCCCCGGGACAAGAGCCACGGTGGGAGGTTTTGTCGTATAGTGTCCTGCGAGACACCGTGTGGGAATCGAAATGGAGGGGGTTGGAACAGAGTCAGGCAACTGAAAACTTGTTGCTGCAGCAGAGAAACCTGCTTTGGGCTGTAGATGTGAATGTCTTGATGGGGGAAGGAGATTTCTCCACCCCAGCTCTACAGGTACTAATTGCTGTGGAGCAATTACAGCAAGTTAAGCATTTGGCAACGCGTGCTCTCCGAGCTGTACCTGAGGCTGGAAAGCAAAGGCAGTCTTTTGTTAGTATTAAGCAGCAGTCCCAAGAACTGTATATGACATTTCTGGACAGGCTTAAAAACTTACTGAAAAAACAGGTTGATAATGAGCAGGCGAGAGCTCTTGTATTTCAACAGCTAGCAATTGAAAATGCGAACGCTGACTGCGAAAAGGTGCTGCTTGCTGTGAAGAATCCCACTACTAAGGAATTTGCACAACAAAAGGCGCTGGAGTGGAAGTTATCGGAGCTCAGCGACTGGAAGCAAGGTTTGCAGACCCTGAGCTTATGGCTCTGTTGTGGTTTGGTGATTTTTCTTTTGTGATCAGTATTCCACATCAGAACATCATGTGAACCAGTAGGAGTTAAAGAGTTAATGTTCTGGTTCCGTTTACTGCCCCTTATGGGCATGTGGAGTATCCTGACGGGAGGAGAGGTGCGGCTTCCCTGGGGAGGACTTGGCGCGAAGAGGAAGCGGGGGTGGAGCTCCGGACCGGACCGAGCGCCTGGCTGCCCCCGCTGCCCGGCTCAGCCTTCTCAGCTCGCCGCGGAGAACAGCACGTGGTTCCCTCGCGGTATTGTGGTTTGATCTCGCGTTTTGGATACTCTTTTCTC
>JACDJE010000650.1:0-224408 GCA_016647715.1 Pavo muticus | reverse complement strand
TTTTTAAGTAGCTGTGCGTTGTGGAGGTGTTGTACTGTGGATGACAATTTGAACCAGAGAATTTTGTACTGTTGATTGTTTGTTTGACTGTATGGATGTGGTGATTAGAGTTCGTGTTATACTAGGTAAGTTTGTATTTTTTACTGAATATGCCTTTGCTTCCTTAAAATTCCTTTTGACTTGCTTATAAGGGGTTAGGTGAGCATGGACTCTGTACAATATTGTCTGTGATTAATACCAATAGGGTAATGTAGTGGAGATTTACTAATTTAGTATACTGTTACCGCCTGATAAACACTGAGAGGTATGTTTTAAGGGTGATGGATACAACTAGTCTTGTAATATCAGAAGAAAATGAAAAGAAGATGAACAAAATCTACATTTATGGGTAGACCACTTCATCAGCTTGATCCAATAGACTAAGTTGACAAGATAACACGGGAACACCAGGAAACATACAAAAGAATGTTAGCAAGAGGTGTTTATTTTTCATCTCGCTTCTTGCTCTTGGTGGAAAATACACTGGTCTGTAGCATGGGAGACCTTTGCACATTTGCTGCTTTTGTAAACAGGTTAAGGATTATTGAGATGGAGTGAATATATGTAGAAGCATGTACTTTGTATGCTTGTTTTTATGTACTTGCAATTATACATCTGCAGTGGGAAGAGATTTGATTAGATCTTCTAGGTAAAGATAACTTAAAAGAAGGGTAGGTGCTTTGTTGTTTGAATTTCTACTCCTGTTATTGTCCCTCAACGCTACTTTTATGTGAACTTGAAGGTGAACCACGTACATTCAAAAACAGCATATTTTTCCCCCTGTTATTTAAAGAAGTAAATCTAGTCTTCAGATATCTTGCTCTGTTTTCTTTATACGAAAGGTTGAAACCCCTATATATTCATTTCTATAGCCTCAGAGTTATCAAAGCTGACTCGTTTAGTCGCACACAAAAAAAAGAAAGCTACTGAGCTTTCATGATACACAGTCTTTTGTTGCTTTCAGGAGTTTCCTATTTATATATACACCCGCACAGAACGAAGTGTTGTTTTGCCAGGGAGACAAGGATGAAAATGAAAAGTTTTCTGGAGTCTGGAGTCATTGGATTTTCCATCTTTCTCCTAATTGGTTTTCCACAAATACAGATTCATGTGTGCTGGAGAAAGAAAAGTGCTGAAACTAAAATATGAAGAAGTGTTGAAATGGAGAAATGTGAGTGCTGCTGCTATTTTATACTAAAAATGAAGAGTGAATGAAGAGGCCCCTGTTCCCTTCTGCTGTAGACCCTGTTGTCTACTGGACTGCAGTCTTGTAGAGATCGTAAGGGAAACAATTTGAAACCACCTGGGAAGAAGGCAAACATGAAAACATTTTTGTATGTTGTGTTTCAAGTTTGAAGTAGCTAGTAGGAAGAGAGATTTACTTGGTAGTCATCTAAGCATTTTACTCTCTTGTGTTACTTCTATTTTCCAATGGAAAGCATCTTTCAAAGAGAGCTGAAGTATCTGATGTGATTTTATCTTGAGAATTTAAAATTTGGAGTGGAGTGCGTGTAACCGATCAATATGAATGTCCCTCTCCAAGGGTGATGGTGAGGTAAGAAAAGGTAATAAGAATGAAGAGTTGTCTCAGATAGGATCCTCATTCTGATACCAGTGTAGTTTATAAACTTGGAGTGTCTACAAGTGACAAAGGTAAATACGTGCTGTTTGGAAGAATTTTAGTTAATTCTCTGGGGCATAGGTTCTGTCTCTTGTTAAAGCAGTGAGATTGCTGTTGTGTTTCGTCACAGATCACTATGCATCACTTGATACAGCTGTTAGGGCTGCCATCTCTTATTCCAGAATCCCATGGCAAACTGGTTTTATGCTACTGCTTCTTTATCATATGTTATGCTAATTTGTGTCTGTCCAGAGTTTTAAGTGAAGAGCTAATGTGAAAAGCTTTGTGTACAGGGGTCTGTACATGACCAGTGGTTTTTTCTGACAGCTGGAATTAGAAGCATGGGAATCAAGATCAAGATACACGTGCTACACTACAAGAGTTGACCAAACTGGGGCAAACCTATTTCCCCTCTTTTTTTCCTTTAATTGCTCATTTGAAACTTTGAAATATTATGTATCTGATCTCTATTTCCTCAGAAATGTATGGTAGAAGAGGAGAGGATGAATGGAAAGTGGTGACTAAAATGTTAGAGGGGATATTGCAGCTGATTTTGGTCAAGAGTCTGAGAGGATTGGGACTCTTCAATTCGAGAAACAGAAAGTTTAGGAGGAATTTGATCAAGGTTTTATGAAAAGATAAATATGGTAGGTAAGTTTAAAGCAGAACTAGTCACACAATCCCACAGCACAAGAAAGTGTCCCTTGTTAGAAGTAGTGGGAATTTGCTTTAATGAAGATACTTAAAACAATTGAGTATTGCCACAAAATTTTGTGGGGACAGAAAGAAGCAACGTATTCCAAGTTTGACAGAAGTAGTGGAATTAAAATCATAGTATGGCTTGGGTTGGAAGGGACCTTAAAGATTATCCATTTCCAACTCCCCTGCTGTGGGCAAGGTTGCCATCTACTAGATCAAGTTGCCTACGACCCATCCAACTTGGCCTTAAATGACTACAGAGATGAGCCATCCACAGTTTCTCTGGTCAACCTATTCCAATGTCTCACTACCCTCTGAGTAAAGCATTTCCTCCTAATATCTAATCTAAATCTCCTCTCTTCTAGTTTAAAACCATTTCCCTTCATCCTGTCAATATCTGTGTAACAAATTGGCCTCCCTCTTGTTTATATGAGCTCCCTTTAAATACTTGAAGGCTGCAGGGAGGTCTTCCTGGAGCCTTCTCTAGGCTGAATAAGATCAGATCTGTCAGCCTTTCTTTGTAGAAGATCCCTGTCATGCTCCAGCAGGTCCAGAGGAGGGACTCTTAGAACTCTTGAAACTCTTAGAATAGTTCAATAGTACAAACTCTTGGAATAGTGAAGGGACCTCCGAAGACCATCAGGTCCAATTTCTTGACTGCTTCAGGGCTAACCTGAAGTTAAAGCATGTTATTAAGGCCCACTTGAACACTCACAGGCAAGGGACATGAACCACTTCAATAGGGAAGCCTGTTACTGTGTTTTACCACTCTCTTGATAATTAAGTTGTTCTTATATCCAGTCGGAGCCTCCCCTTTTGAGCAGGTTTGTGCCATTCCTTTGCACCCAGTCTTCGGTTACTGGAAAGAAGAGATGGGCACCTCCTTCTCTGCCTTCCCTCCCCAGGAAGGTGTAGAGAGCAATGAAATTGCCTCTCAGCCTCCTTTTCTCTGGACTAGACAGCCCAAGTGTCCTCAGCCCTCTCTTCACAAGACATGCTTTCTGGTCTTTTTACAGCTTTGTTGTTCTTCTCTGGTGACACTTCAAGCACCTTCATATCCTCTTTGTATTGTGGAGCCCAGAACTGCACACATAGTGTTCAAGGTTAGGCTGCAGCAATGCTAAATACAGTGTGAGAGCCATCGCCTTTGACCACCTGGCAGTGCTGTGTTTAATGCACTCCAAAATACGGTTTGCCCTCTTGGCTGCCATGGCACACCACTGGCTCATTCTGAATCTACTGTCACCAGCACCCTCAGATTGCTTTACACTCAAGCTGCTCTGCAGAAAGGAATGTCTTTTCATGGACCTAGAATGAATAACTGGACAGAGATGGATCTTCCAATGCCCATGGTGCAGCAAGGGTGCAGGAGGAGAGCCGGGTAGGCTGGCTTACACTGTATGTTGTCTCCCTTTGTCAAAGTAATTTTAAGTCAAATGAGTCTTTTCTAGCTTGGACTGTCTTTCTTTTGTAATGAAATACCTTGAAGAAATGTAGGATAAACACAGTGCTGAAAAAATACTGTTATCTTTGCTGTCTCTCTTAAGCTAACTAGTAATAGTAAATGGTAGTGATAATAGTATAAGTAGCTATTTGTGTATGTTCTGTTTTTGTCTGTGCTATGTCCACCACTATAGAAATAATTTCAAAATGTGGGTGAGACAGAAATGCATTGTTTAAATCTGTGTAAAAATCCTTTGGGTTTTTCTGTTTTTTCCTGCTATTCCATATTCTTGTAGTGTACTATAGGTACTCCAAAATTTATCTATTCATTGGTGTTACTTCTTGTGTGTACTTAGATGTGTATGATACCAGGTTCATTTAATGCTATTTGGTACAGTTATACAGGGGAAATACCCATTCTGCTAATACATTGCTACCAACTCACCACATATTTCAAAAAATAGTAACAATCATTATACTAGCCTGTGATTTAAAGCTACTACTGGGAGTAGAAGAGTGCATGAAGAGAATAACTGGTACTTATAAAATTGGTTAGTAAGTTAGAAGAGACAGAAAAGGGAATAGTGTTTGACCATCAGCAGGAAGTTAATAATAAATCTTTGCTTTATATAATTGCTTGCTGAGCTAAGAGGGCTTATAGGCCATGTAAAATTCGGCAGTAGGATCTGACATAGGGAAAGTTTATGGGGCCTTATTTTTATTTTTCTCCCATCTGAGTAAATTACATAGATTATTAGAGGTTTTGGAGGTAGAGAAATAATATGCAAACAGATCTTGACTTTTTTTTCCTCTATGAAGTAACATCTGGAATTTACAACTTCGTTTATAAAATCTTATTTTATTGTAAATTGTATTTCCACATAAGCATAATTTGCTGCCTGGGTGACTTCAGAGGAAACTAGTCTTGTAGAAGTTGTGAATAGTCAGCTAAAGGTCTTTTTATTTACTTTCTGGGATAGAGTAAAAGTATATACTTCTCTTGAAGATTGTTTGAACAGATTTGATTTTTTGTGATATTACATTTGTCAAACAAAATATTAACCATCATTATCACTGTTGGAGTCTGTGTGATGGCAACGTGCTTGGAGTTGTAGAAATGTTGGTCTGATCTGCTCTTCATTGTTATTTTGTGTATTGTTACTGATGTAGTATGGTGTTTGGAAATTAGACTGTGAATGCCTCTTCTATAGGTGTAACAATTAATAATTCAATGTTAAGATCCCATCAAGGAGGACTTGCTGTACCTGTTTTGCAAAAAAATACCATAGCAAATTCTGTACCTTAAGTGTTTTATTGGCTTAATTGAAATCTGGAGAGGGTCTTCAGTTTAAAGTCTTTCTCTTTTCTTAAAAAGTGAAGTGTCTCAGAAGTGTTACATACAGCTTTGAAAGATCTGCTGTGAATTTTTTCTGATGATCATGGACATGTTAAATAATGGGAATGCTCAGTGATAAGAAACGTTTGAAATTTATCATAGCTGAAGATGACTGTAAAAATCTTGAAACAGTCTGCTCTGTTATGGTGATGTAAGTACAGGGTAAACTTTTGTTTTCATTGTATTTTGTATGCCATAGAGAACAGAGAATGGCTAAACATACTTGATTTCCTTGTGTGCTACGCAGAAGAGAGTTTCTGTTTTGAAAAAGAGACATCTCATAATGGTAGCAGTTGTGACCAGCTGTAATTACAGTCCGGGCAAAATCTCGGTTTGTAATTTGTGGTTCTGCACTGTTTTCTTTCAGTTTTTGCCCCTAGCAATTACAAGCAATTTAGATTCCAGCCTTGAGCTTTGTGAAAAAAGGAGTAATTGCTTGTTCCCTCCCATGATGGGTTTTTCTTTTTTTTTTCCTTTCCCCTTTTGTTGGCATCCTCGTGAAGAGCTGAAGAAACTGTACCAGATGGTAACAAAGAAACTGTGGGTCCTGTAGTTTTCACAGTATGTTACAAAGAGTTCTTATGTAAACAATTGTGAGTACTGAATCTCTTAGGTGAACTACTTAACTGAATTGCTTGGAGAACTGATAGCGAAATGGTAAGAAACAAAAATTTTAATTGAGTTGCTTGGACAGTGTTGCAGAATATTTCCAAAATATCTAAGAGTAAAATTAATTTAACTGATTAGCTAAGTAATTGTGCATTTCATATGGAACACAAACATCAAATAATGTCGAGACTTGCTTACGCTAAACATCAGTACCTGAACAGTGAGTTCTTGTGACAGTTGTCTTGCTCTGGAATTGTACAAGTGTTTGGAAGGTAGGAAATAGGAAGGTTTGGGGGTGGGAAGCAGTGAGTCTGTCTAGATATAGAATAAAGTTTCTGGAAAGTTCATCTGTGAATCTCTTCAAAAATGTAAATAGTGTAAAACTGTCCTTTTTGGAGAGAGCTGGAGGCACGTCTTTTAAATTTTAACCAGAAGTAGAATACTGGAGGGAAAGGAGTAGATAAAATCTAAAAGACACAGATACATGTATGTGTATGTATATCCTTATCCACAAAGCAGAGAAGCCAAAGCAACTCTGTGAATACCAGTGGAGGTGATGGCATTGCTAATTATTAAGGTAGAAAGAGGCTGTGAAGATGAGGGCCCCTCAGATCTTTGGGCATAGTGCTTGAACTTTCTAAGTTGCATTACATGGATGTAATGACACTTTTCTACCTGGCTGTTTTAGTCTTTTCGAAAACATCTTCTGTATTTTCAAATGGAGAAAACAAAAACAAAAACAGAACCATATTACTGCATTGATGCACAAGGGAAGAGCCACTGATGTAATCTGTCTGGACTTCAGTAAGGCCTTTAACAGGGTATCCCACAACATCCTTCTCTCCAAATTGGAAAGATACAGATTTGATGGGTGGACTGTTCGATAGACTTGATCCTGCAGAGCCAGTTCATCCACGTAGTAGTGGTCAATGGCTCAATGTCTGGATAGAGATTGGTGATGAGTGGTGTTCCCCCAAGGGATGGAGCTGGGGCCGATACTCTTTAATATCTTCATTAATGACCTTGACAGTGGGGTTGAGTGCACTTTCAACAAGTTTGCTGATGACACCAAGTTGTGGGGTGTGGTTGATGCACAAGAGGGATGGGATGCCATCCAGAGGGACCTAGACAGGCTTGAGCAGTGGGCCCAGGTGAACATCATGAGATTCAGCAAATCCAAATGCAAGGTCTTGCACCTGGGTTGAGGCAGTCCCTATTACAGTGCAAACTGGGGGATGAAAGGATTGAGTGCAGCCCTGCCAAAAAAAGACCTGGGGGTGCTGGTGGATGGCAAGTTGGACATGAGCCAGCAATGTGCCCTTACAGCCAGAAAGCCTGGGCTGCATCAAAAGATGCGTGGCCAGCAGGTCGAGGGAGATGATACTGCCCCTCTACTCTTCACTGGTGAGGCCTCACCTGGAGTTCTGCGTCGATATGTGGAGTCCTCAGTACAGGAGAGACATAGAACTGTTGGAGCATGTCCACTGAAGGGCCACAGAAATGGTCCACAGAATGGAACATCTCTCCTACAAGGACAGGCTGAGAGAGCTGGGCCTTGAGAAGGCTGTGGGGTGACCTGATAGTGGCCTTTTGGTCTCTAAAGGGAAGCTACAAGAAAGAAGGGGATGGGCTCTTTAGCAGGGTCTGTGGCGACAGAACTAGGGGAACTGGCTTCAAGCTCAGGGAGGATAGGTTTATGTTAGATATAAAGAAGAAATCTCTTACAGGAGGATGGTGAGGCACTGGAATAGGTCACCGAGTGTTGTGGTTGATCTCCAGGGACAGGACACTTTCAAGGTGAGGCTGGATAATGCCCTGGGCAACCTGATCTAGCTGTGGTGTCCCTGTTCATTCTGTTGGAGTTGGACTAGATGGCCTTCAGAGGTCTCTTCCAACTGTAAGGCTTCTGTGATTCTATGAAAAAAGATCTGACAGATTAAGTTTTTTCTTTTTTTTTTTTGCCATCAGGTTTTGTTCTGCAGGAGCTCTTTGTCTTTATGGCTTACTTTTGATGTAAATTATGACAACAGCCTTCAATTTAATATGATGTAGCATGATGTAAATCTGAACAAGTTTGGAAATGGTGAGGTGTAAGGGAATTTGACTTATCTTTTGCGATTAGTGATTGAAATGTGTAATGCGACACTGTAATCACAATTCAAACTTACTTATCCAATATTTTATCTATTACTTCTACTGACGAGATCTTCTGCTGTTTCCCTCGTTAAGCTCTGCAAATTAATACACTTAAATGGCTTGTTCAGAGTTTATTGCTGCCACTTATGCTCTTAAGGGCTCCTCTGAAACTTCATGTAGGCCCTTGTTGAAACAGTATGTGGAAGTACCTGAGGTCTGTGACACATCATTTTTAAGACACTTCTTGTGCCTGCACAGCAGCTTCAATGTGGATATTTTTAGAGATGACTAAACTTTTTGTCTAGGGCCATATTGCTTAAAACCATGAAGAAATCCCATGTAACCTCATTGCATCATGCAGTGAATCTTTCCCTTATCACATATGAACAAAACCTCAGCAGTATGGTGGTCTGGCCTGCATGTATGCTGAGAGACAGCTTTCTGCTTTTGGACACTTTTGCTTCTGAAAATTGGTGCAGTTGAAGTGTTGAATGCAAGCCAACTTGTACTGAAGCTTAGAGTAGTAATTGTATACAAAAAGTTATTGTAAATAATATGATATTGTGCTGGTGGTGAGTCGCTAGTGGGGTTCTGCTGGCCTCAATTTGATCCAGATAATCTTATGCAGGACTGCAGTGGCTATGAAGTAAGTTTGCAGATGATACTGAATAGGAGTAGCTGTTAACTCTGGAGGGTAGTAAGGCCTTTCAGGGACAAATTAGAGGGCTGGCCATATGAAATCTAACAAAAGTGAGTGCTGGGGTAGTGTGGTTCTGCATCTACATACAGACTGGGTGTTGAGAGGCTGGAGAGCAATTTTGTGGAAAGGTATCTGGGGGTTCTGATGTTCATAGGGCAATATATTTGTTTATAAAAATGTGACTGATACTTTTAAAGGCAGGATTTGTTTTGTGTTATAGTTACTATGATATTACTGCCTTTACAAGTTCCTTTTTTGCGCTTTCCTAACCCATTTCATGAAATACGGGCTTATTTTATGTAATTCCTTTGATTTACTGAATGCTTCTTAATGAAAGGAAGGAACCAGAAAAATTAATTATCCTTCAGTTCCACAATTAATGCTATTTTCCAGAAGTCTGCCAATGAAATCGAAGGTTGTTATACCCTTCTAGAGGACATACGGACTCTGTTTCAGACTTTCAGTAGCCTTCTGTTACTTAAAGCCGTAACAATAATTAGCCATATAGAAGCCATAGCATGTATGGCATTTTTTGCTTTTCTGTCCTCATTAGAGATTTCATTGTTATATTTTAACATAATATTTCAGTTACTGTGACATACTGTGGGGAAAAAAATGTAATGCATTTTCTTATGCAAGGAAGAAAAGTAAAATTGATTTTAAACTTAGTGAACTGCCAAAATCAAACTTGCCTGTTTGCTTTTGGTGCTTTTCACTTAGTAAGGAAACCAAACTCTGCTGCAGCAAGGCAACTTATATTGGTTACCATGATAACTGAGTGCACTACTTAGCTAATTTTTAACCAGCTGAACCAGTGCAACTTTTCATATGGGTGAGACCTTAGGTCAGAAAGCTGTTAATATTGTGGAGATTATTCTCTATTTCTTTGTAGAAGATTGTCATAGGGAAATCTGGCATTAAGATATAAAATGTTGTTCATGAGAAGTTTCTTATGACTTGTTACTTCCCTTGTTTAAGAGTGGAAAACTCATGTGAGACAGAGAGTACCAGAGACACACTGCTGTTAAATTTGAAAGTATGACTGAAAAACTGAGAGAAGATCTGACATTATTCCCCTTTCTTCCAGGCTCGGCAAACAGCATTGAAGTCTCATAGTTTCAAAAACAAATCCTTTAAGAAATCCAAAATTTGTGGATTCTGCAAACAAGTAATTGATAGCCAAGGTATTTCATGCAGAGGTGAGTAATGCGTGATGTGCTCTGTTCAAGTTCTTGCAATTTAAAGGAAATAAAATTCATATTAATATCAAAATCTGTAGGAATCAGTGTCTCCGGACTTCCTTCTGGACTGAATATAAATGTTACCTCACTTCCTTCCTTTACACAGTACCATGGCTTGTTTTTGTTAGCGATTTTTGTTTTGTTTTAGTGTGAGAGAGGAGCTGCTATAGGCAATTGGACTTGTATAATGGTGGTTTTTTTATTACTGTGCTATTAGGATGGATTCCAGACTAAACCAGTGCCTCTTAGGAATGTGTGAGTGATGTGTGCTCAGTGGTTGGCAGATGGAATTCAGCCTCTGACTGAGGAAGTGACACTGATTCACTGAGCCATGAAGGCTTTTCCGTGCATTACTTTGCTAAAATTTTCAAGAACAGTCATTTGTTTCATTTTTCTATCTGTGTTATGTTCTCAGTCTAATGCTTTGTCTTTCTGCCTTATCACTCACTGTAATGATGAAGAGATACTCATTCTGGATGCACTGACTAGAGACTTAACTGCCTCTGGTGTTGTTGCCTGCTTGTTACTGATGTTCTTCTTCACTCTTCCACCTTTCTGTGTAGGGTTGAACAGACTTGCCTCTTCTCCATGGGGTACTTGTGAGAAAGATCTTAGGTAGAAGTTAAATCTGGAGAAAACTCAACATCTTGCAGAAATCACTTACTGAAATAAAGGGGCCTTGATCCGGTGTACTGATTTAGTCTGGTTAATGTTCAGCTCTTGTAACCACATGTTAATAAAGCAGTCTATCTGCTTTCTGCATGCGTGGTTTACCTCCTAGTAAGAGAATGCATTTGTCTTTTCATCTGATGCATAGTGGAAAAAACAGTATCTTTTTGCTTAGTGATATTAGAACTATCTAATAACAAATTCTAGATGGATCTCTTGCCACATGCCTTCCCTCCCACACTCTTCCAACACCTTATGATCCCTCTGAGGGGTAGAGAGGGTGGTAAGATATTTGAATGTGGAAGGAATGTGCTTACCTTCTGTAAGTGTTGCTGAACTTTGTGGGTGAACAGCGTGGATGAACCTCGCTTGTTCAGCATTACAGTTATCATACGCAGTTACATGTATGCATTTCTTTTAAGAATTTATTCCCTCTTTCTGGAGGTTAGTCCCGAAGTTCTAAGAATTTAGTTGTTTTTAACTTAGTAGAAATTGCTAATATTGTGAGAAAGAAGCCTACTGTCACAGTTCTGGCCTAGTTCCTTGACTGATAGAGGGACCCATGCCCTTGGGAGAGGGTGTAGGGAAAAGGTAGAGAGATGCGCCTTTAAAAAAAACAAACAAACAAAAAAAAACCCAGCAGCTACGAGCCAAGGGAGAAAACTGATTTAGTAAATGTAATAGAGGAGTGTGAGATAATGCAATATAGTCCAATATAATTGGAGTTGAAGCTAATAAAACAAATAAAACGGGAGAGAGTGTGTCCAAAAACCAAGGGTGTTACTCTAATGGTGAAGGTGAGGCAGCTAGGGAGCACACATTGCAGAGACAAGACAAGAAGGAAAAGGGCAGTCTTGTGACTCCTAATCAGTTTTATCTTTCCCTCTAAATGGAAAATGGAACAATGAAGTCTTTTGGAAGCTGTTGTTCTTCTCTTCTGGGACAAATACCCATAACTGTCGACAATCCATGGGACTGCAGCATTAAGTCTTTTAACTCCCAGTGTGCTACATGATGTTATGATGTGGAATACCAACAACAAAAATCATAAAACCATGATGCCTGCTTAGTAGGAGAATTTTATCAAGACCCTCTGGGTGAGGTTTATTGTTAGAAACAGTGTACTGGTATTCCTGAAGAAAAAGGCCTCTGGAAGTGGGAATAGAAAAAATGTTTGCCAGGTTGCTGTGGATTTGAGTCCTTATAGCCCAGAGCTGGAAGACAGAAATTAACAAACTATGTGTCAGTGCTTTACGGGCTGATTTGGCCCAGTTCTGTGACTAGAGGAGGGCCACAAAGATGATCAGGGGGCTGGAGCACCTCCTCTATGAAGACAGGCTGTGGGAGCTGGGCTTCTTCAGCCTGGAGAAGAGGAGGCTGCAGGCTTCCAGTACCTAAAGGGAGCCTGTAAACAGGAGGGGAGTCAACTCTTTGAAAGGGTAGATAATAGCTGGACGAGGGGAAATGGTTTTAAGTTGAAGGAGGGAAGATTTAGGTTGGATATCAGGGGGAAGTTCTTTACAGTGACATGGGTGAGATGCTGGAACAGCCTACCCACAGAGGCTGTGGATGCCCTGTCCCTGGAGATGTTCAAGGCCAGGTTGGATGGGGCCTTGGGCAGCCTGGTCTAGTATTAGGTGTGGAGTTTGGTAGCCCTGCCTGTGGCAGGGTGTTTGGAGCTTGATGATCCGTGAGGTCCCTTTCAACCCAAGCCATTCTATAATAATGGGGTGGGGGGACCCACTGACCCACACCCCGAGAAAGGGGGAAGGGGAAGAGAGGAAGAGGGTGGGGAGATGGGCCTAAAAACAGAACAGCAGGAATGATCTGCAGAGGAAAGCTAAATACAGTTGAAATTGAGGCAAATAAATAAAATGAGAGAGAGGGGGGCCTTCAGTTTTTGGGCACTTACTCTAATGTTGAAGGCAAGATGGCTAGGGAGCACACATGCTGCAGAGATAAGCAGAAAGGGAAAAGGGGGTGTCTCATAATCTGCAAACAGTTTTATCTTCCCCTCTGAATGGAAAATGGAAACAGAACAGTGAACAGTCCTCCGGGGTATGCAGTTCTTCTCTTCTGAGACAGGTATACCTGGAACTATCAACAATCCACGGAACTGGAGCATTAACTCTTTAACTCCCAGTGCACTACATGATGTTATGATGTGGAATACTGGTAACAAAAATCATAAAACCATTATGCTATGTTAGTGTACTTACCTGCCAGATCTGCTCTGCTGAGCCTCATTCACACCAACATCTTGAAGCACTTCTGTTGTTGTTACTGTTCTTGTAGAGATAATGTAGCACTGGCACAGTTGTCAAGAGTGATTGTGGAGTCTGTCTCCCTGGAGATATTTGATGTGGTCCTGTGCTGCCTGTTCTCTGTAACCCTGCTTGAGATTTAAAAACAAGCAAAACCTAAAATTCTAAAAGCATTTCTACTGAAATCCTTTGAAAACATATTCCGCGAATGGGTGGATTGATGATTGTGACAATTCCACATTAACTTTTTACAGGTTTTATAGGTGCAGTATACAGAAGGAACCCTTGATTGTATGTAGTGTTTCACCCTTCCCATCTTCCTCATAGAGTCATTCATAGAATGGCTTGGGTTGAAAAGGACCTCAAAGATCATCTAGTTCTGACCCTCCTGCTGTGGGCAAGGTTGCCAACCACTAGACTAGGCCTTTTTTTTTCTGTTGTTTCTGTTTTTCTCTTTTTTCTGTTGCAAACATACAGCAGACTTATCATCCTTATTTAGCGTTGGTAGATTTTAGTTACCTGATACTTAATTGTGAGAGATGAAAAAGAAAAGGAGCTGCACAGAGTGGAGCGATGACTACTAGTAGTTTAAATTTAGTAGGAATCCATTTTTATTTTAACTTACAATGTGGGCTTTGTAAAGCAGAGTTTTGGAAAAGATAGAACTAAAAGTTGTCTGTTCCTTTGCCAGCTCTGAAGTGCTTGAAATGAAACCTAGTGCAGTTAATCTCAATTTAAATATGGAGAAAAATAAACTGTTTCAGAGCCAAATTCTGATTCTTCTGCTTCTGGTAAATTCTCCCTGGTGCTGTATAAAAGTGAGCAAATTGACATAGGGAGGAAGAGAGGGAGAAGAAAAGCCTGTAGTTAAGAACAACTGAAGTTCCTGTCTCTCTCCAATTTATAGGAGGGAGATGAGGTTCTTTTAATGTATGTATACCCAATGTGAGATTAAGAAACAACGGTTCAAATGTTGGTCCGACCAGGTTTATTACAAATCCTAATTAGGGAGATGGGGAAGTGGAGGACGAACACTATTACAAATTAAGGTGATGGGGAAGGGAAGGCGGGCGATAGAAAAGATAGGAAAGAAGCAAGAATTGCGTAAAGCGGGGATAGTCACCACCAGGATCCAGCAGAGGTCCCGCTGTTCGATGGTCCAGGGCAGAGGCTCAGGGGAGGAGGGCAGCAGCAGTGTGGCCAGTCTTAGGCAGCAAGACAGTGCAGGTACCGGGTAGGTCCAGAAAGAAGCCACGGTGCAAGTCCGGGAGAAAGTAGCAGGTCTCCGGTAACAGGCCCAGGAGAGTCCGTCAGCATGCAGGCATTCCGTAGTGAGGAATCTGATGGCAGACACCTTTCTTCTTCGGGAGAGAGCAGCAGCAGCAGCATGGCCAGCCTTAGGAAGCAAGCAGGTAGAGCGCAGAGCAAGTCCAGGAGGGAGAGAGGCAGGTCGTGAGGCTTCTGTTGTCAGGAACCCTCCTTGTTCTTCATGAGGAATCTGTTGTCAGAAAACCTTCCTTGTTCTTCGTGGGGCTTCTGCTGTCAGAAAACCCTGAAAAACCATGGTTGTTTGTCCCTTTTTTATCCTTCTTCTGCCAATGTGGCATTCCTGAGCGCTTGGGTAAGAGTCATGTGCAGCACCTCCTGAGAGGGCCATCTCCTTCGAGATAAGCCCACGCACAAGAGTGCTTCCTGGCCATTTATCGGCCATTAATACCTCTTTCGTTGCCCCTGGCCTTGTCCATCTGTGCCCCTCAGACAAAGGACTTCTCAACCTCTGTCCAGGACTTGCCTGGACTTGTTCATCAGTGTTCCTCAGCAAGCTTTGAGGCAATGGTATAAAATAATAATCTCTTACAGTTCCTTTGTGTATTAATGAGAAAGCCTTGCTTTTTAGTAATTTGTCCTGAGAAAACGATAGCTATTTGTATTGAACGCAAGTTCTTTCCAGAACTTGTAGTATTTTATTGGATAAAAGAAAGTTATGTGGAGAGAAATGAGGGAAAGGGGAAGGTTCTAGGTTGGTCAGTTTGTAGCATTTTCTGTTTATCTAGTGATGAATTATCAGCTTGTTGCAAGAAGGTGGCTGTAATTCAATATTGTAGTAGCTAAAGGAGCTTTTATTAGTATGTAGCAGCTGTTGTTCTGGGAGGTCTTTAGCTCAGTCTTGCAAAATGTGTCCTTTGCTAGTGTCCAGTTCTGAACTCAGTGCCTAAAAAGTTTCTATGAAAAATGAATGATTAACTGTCAGGTATGCTTGAATGAATATGTCACTGTATTGTTAGACACGTTATCCCATCTCAGAAAAGCATACTTGGTAACAATTATTTCATATTTAATGAGCTCTACAAAAACAGCAGTAAAAATGGAAGATTTGAAAAGGTGTGAGCTGCTCATTTTCTCCCTGCCTGGTAAACATAGTTACAACTGAACTGTTTGATGCAGCTATTCATTATAAGGAATTGCTATTTAGTAGTTGATGTCTGCGGTACCTGCACATGCTACTTTAAACTGAGGACCATATGATTACCTATGTCTTTTCAGTAGTACCTCAGACTTGAAGGCTTTTGAGTTAGATTTGGTAATTTTTCTGCGTTACGGTTCAACTTAGTGCAGAGCTGAGCGGATGAACAACCTAGTCATGTATATTTGCATAATTGTCCAAAATTCTGCAATATTATAAAAGTTTCTTAATTCTTTTTAAACCATTTAACCTAGATTATAGATATTAAATATTTTACTTCATTTGCAAGCAAGCTGTTGTAATTATGTAACTTTTATGTATTTTCCATGTGAATTTCATTTTTTTATCTTTATTGTATTACTATTATATTTGATCAATGCAAAAACACATTTTTTATTTCTATTTAGTTTTCCACTGCTTTTTTAAATAGTATCTTGTCCCAGCTTTATTATGTTGTAACCCAGTGACTGTTAGTGTAGAGCAAGATTTGAGAGGTTTTTAGATACTCTGAATCTTCCCAGTCCTTTCCCTGCAAATTAGAAAGTTGGTTACGTGTTTCGGAAATAGGAGTAATTGTCAATAATGCAGTAGTATTTTATAGCTTAGACCACTGATAAGTGAAATAACGATGAATTGAAACATTTGTCACACTTCTGTTTGATGAATCACCCCTCCTGTCCAGGTAATGATTAAATTCATGTTTAAATGCTGGCATTGAGACCTTACATGCAGTACAAGCATTCCTTAATCCAGACTTTGAACTAAAAGTAATATTACTTTAGATGAACTTGGGTATCTTTTTATTAATGTAACCTAGCCATGAACACACTGGTTCAGGGAATATATTTTGAAGTCGTCCCAGTAGAACTGATTGTAGAATTTTAGTTCCCAAACAAGCGGCACATAAGTATCACTGCTAAAACACAGCACTCTGGGGAGCTGAGAGAATCTGTATGTCTTTGTTTCAGCTGGAATAGAATTGTTTTTGTATGAGTGTCTGGCATGATGGTGTATTTTGGTTCCTAGGAGAAAAATAATGTTGATAACATACGGATTTTTCTAGTTGCAACTAAGAAGTATTGTACAGAATCATAGAATGGCCTGGGTTGAAAAGGACCAGAATGATCATCTAGTTTCAACCCCCCTGCTACGTGCAGGGTTGCCAGCCACTAGACCAGGTTGCCCAGAGCCACATCCAGCCTGGCCTTGAATGCATCCAGGGATGGGGCATCCACAATCTCCTTGGGCAACCTGTTCCAGTGTGTCACCACCCTTTGTGTATAGAGATAAAGCCATTCACAGCAAAGGGCCCAAGGAGCTGGGAGGGAGCATAATTAGGACAGCTGACTTAATATGGCCAAAGAGATATTCCATACCATATGATATCAAGCAGAAGGAGTTTTGAAGAGGATGAGAGCTCATCTCTCTTTATCTCTCTCTCTTCTGCTGCTAGGGCGGCTAGCTAGACATTAGTTGTGGGGTAGTAAGCAATTGCTTGTGCATCACTTGTTAATATATTCATATATATGTATAATCATAATTATCCATTTCTCTATCTTGTCAACCCACAAGTTCTACTTACGTTTTCTTTTTTCCGTGATTCTCTCCCCCATCCCACTGGGAAGGGGGAAGACTGAGCAAAAAACTGTCATGCTTAGCCACCTGCTGGCTTAAATTGCAACATTTTAAAATTGACGTGCTGTTGCTGCGACACTGAGAAGTGTGTGGGCATTTGACAGAACTTTAACTATGTTAACTTAAGATGAGTTCCTACTCCCTTAGAAAATTAAATAGAAAGAAAAAGAGGAAATGTAGTGTAATGTTTAATGATTGTAGTGACCAAGCTGCATCAAAGATATTAGACCACATTTGAGAATCTAGCATATAGTGAAAACATGAGTTACATAACTGAAGAGAGCTTCCATAAGGTAAGCTGGGCTACAAACATAACTGCTGTTAGATACATTCAGAATCTGAACCCTGTAGATAGCTGAAAGGGGAGTTGTTAGCTGATTTTTATGCAGTCCCTGTTGTTTTTTTTGTCATTTTTAAGATTAAAAACAATCCAAACACTTAAAGTAGATGCCAACAACTTTTACTTAAGTATCATGCTGATGATGGTTTCTTTCCTTGAAGATCTTTGGGACTCTCCTACTATGTAAGAGATTAAGAATTGCTGTGAATCAGAACATGAAGACACATTAGGTGTTATCTGTATATTGAACAGTTTTTCAAGAAAGTTGTTTTTCTTATTCTGAGGGTCATCCATTTTAAACCAGCATTAGTCTGATCTTTTCTCTTAGTGTAAGTCATTAATTCCTGATGAGTGTGCGGACTTCCTAGACCTTACAGTACTGCTTGTGCTGTCTTTAGCTGCAAGAAAAAAACTAGGAATCTAGCTTTTTTGTTTTTTTCCCCCCTCTGTTCCATGTGGGCTACTGGCAACAATGAGTCATAGTCTTGTTGAAATGCATTTCTGGATGAAGTATTGTAACATTGGATCTTTTAAACTCAGATGAAGGAGGTCTAAAACCAGCCTTCAGTTCCAGACTGGATTAAGTTTTAATCATTTTGTACCCGACTTGCCATGTATAGCTTAAAAAATGTGATCAAATAGTTGCTGTGTGAGTATTTAATAAAAAAAAAAAAAAAAAAAAAAAAAAATTTCACAGTGCTAACGTTCTGCCATTGTAACAGCATAAATGGAAATGAAACAAAATCAGCATCAAGAAAACAAACAAAACTCTCCAGAAATAAATAAATAAATCCCACAACACCCAGGAGTTTACAGGAGGCAGTTAAAATGACAAACATAAATTACACAGCAAAATCAGTGGGAAACAAAATGGTTAAAGTGTTCCTGGAAACTAGGAAGAATGTGGGAGTAAAGGAGAACAGTCAAACTATTGCAGTAACTGTGGGAAACTACTTTTCTCTTAATAAAGATTTTCCACTGCTTTTGTCTGTGGGTGGTATGTTTCATCTGCAGGAGAGTTCATTTACAACACTGTTTACTGTGTAGTCATGTCAAGTAAAAAAAAAAATAAAAAAAAAATGCTGAGTATCTTTTAAAAATTCCATGTTTACAGTCTCTATCATGAGTTTCAGATGAAGAGACAGTTTGTTGCCTGAATGTTTAAAAATAACAGCAGAAAACCCACAAAAACCTGAGCCACTACAAGATAATTCAGGGCATAAGAAGTAGACGAGCATCTCTTGCTACTGTAGTATGTGGCTTTTTAGTCTTGCAACATCTTTAGCATGTGACTCATAAAAACAAATGTTTCATTTTGCAATTAAAGCCCGTTATTTCCAGCTATAGGACTCTTCCTCCTTCAATGTGCCACCTTATTTTTTATGCTGCAATTAATCATTTCTTTGTGTTAATTTTTCACTGTTTTCAAATTGCTGCAGAGCTAGTACGAATAGGTAACAGAACAGTATGTTTAGTGAGGTTCTCTCTAATAATCTGGTTAGTGGTGTTAAAACCTTACTGGACAAGTATGTTTTTGAGTTGCACAGCTCTCTCTGTCATGTGAAACAGTTGCAGATGTCTTTCTGTACCGGGCTCTGTCTGGAGAAGAGCTTATCATGGTGGCCTCACTATGCATGTGTCAGAACATCCTGATTTGGTTTCTTAATTGACGTCTTTTCTTCCAAACTGGACACAGACCTGGGATTTTCTGGAAAATACTTGCTGCGTGGAGGGGATGCTGCTCAGAAGAGATATTATTTAACTACTGACTGAAATGTCTAGGCTTTACTGTTTCTGCTGTACTTTGCGGGTCTTCTAGTGATATTAAGAGAAAAGACTGAAATTGGGTATGGTAAAAACTACATGTCAGTATACAAATCATAGAATCATAGAATGGCTTGGGTTGAAAGGGACCTCAGGGATCATCTAGTTCCACCCCTCCAGCTGCTGGCAGGGTTATCAGCTGCTAGATCAGGCACTAGAACAGGCTGCCCAGGGCCCCATCCAACTTGGCCTTGAATGCCTCCAGGGACTGGGCATCCTGTTCCAGGACCTCAATGCTGTCTTAATAAAAAAAAACAAAAAACAAAAAACCCCAAAACAGAAGTCTAATCTGAATTTTTCCTCTTTCAGTTTAAAATAATTCCCCATTATTTCCCTTTGTCCTATTAGTATCAACCCATTTAAAAAGTTGATATCCCTCCAGCTTACAAGCTCTCTTTAAGTACTGGAAGGTTGCTATCAGGTCTTCCCTAAGCCTTCTTTTCTCGAGGCTGAACAAGTCCAACTCCCTTAGCCAGTCTTCGTGCCTGGACCCTTAGGTTTTTCTTGTTACAGCTGCTCTTAAGGAGTGCTTCTCCCAGTCTGTACATGGGTCAGGGCAATCCCAGACACAAGTGCAACACCTTGCACTTGGCCTCGTTGAGCCTCGTTTGGTTCATGTGGGACCACTTTTCAAGTCTGTCCAGGTTCTTCTGGATAGCATCTCTTCCTTCTGTTTTGTCAGCTGTACCACTCAGTGTGGTGTCATCACTGTTGCTGAGTGATCCCGCTGTCTATGTCATTGATAAAGATGTTAGGGAGTACTAGTCCCAAGATGGACCCCTGTGGGCCACCACTCTTGACTGGCCTCTGCTTGGACATAGATCCATTGGCACCAGCCCTCTGATTGCACCCCGGCCATCATTTCCTTATCCACTGAATAGTCTAGCCTTCAAAACCACATTTCTCCAATGTAGAGATAAGGATGTGGTGTGGGACCATGTCAAAAACCTTGCAGAAGTCCATGCTAATGATATTAGTTGCCCTTCCTTGGTCCACCAATGCCATTACTCCATCATAGAGGGCCACTAGATTGGTCAGGCTGTGCTGGCTGTCTTGGGTTCCCTTTTTGTTTTGCATGTACCTTAACATCTCTTCCAGGAGCATCTGTTTTATCATATTCCTGTATAGTATATCCAGTATATTCTTCCCTCTTCTAGTCAGTTGTCCCATCCAACATCAACATTTGTGGTCTATTTAAGGTGTGTCCTAGATCATGGAACACAAAGCCCTGGGTGTGACACCATCCATGCAGCCATTCATGCAACTGGTCTGTTCTCTTCCTTCTGCCTGAATCCCAAGTTTCTGCCAGTAAGGATATTTGAATTATCTTGTCACACAGACAATTGAAAAAAAAATAGAAAAAGAAAAAAAAGTGAAAAGCATGATGAAAGCTGTGTTTATTTGTGAGGCTGACCTTATAAACTAGTCATACTTAAGTATTCACTGGATATGGAGTAGGGCTATATATTGCCATTCTGTATGTTCAGAAAATTCTGAAGTGAGACAATGTGAACAGCCTTTGTCACAGATAAAATGCTGGAGTTAATTTGTGATACCACAGTAACCTACAGCATTTTTAGCAGCTTCAGTAAACTATTAATATTTTGTTATTTTGTAAACATGTTATTACTGGTTTTTGGTGAGTATCTTAGATACATGAATGTAAGAGGCAGAACTTCTACTTGATAAGGTTTTGGAGCATAAGTTCAAAAAATGAGAAGCGCTACACTTTTCTGTGTATCTTTATACTCACAGCAGTATTGTTAACTTTCAGGAATTAACACATCTTCATTAGATCAATAGAAATGTCTTTAATGTCTTCTTGTTAGTATTTTTTATTATTATTAAAAGTGTTCTCAGTTATTGTTTAGGAAATATTTTGAAGTATAATAAATTGACTAAATACAGTTCTGCTGCCATTTCATCGTTAGCCAGTTTGGGACAGCTGTGTTTGGAACTGATGCCAGAATCCTTAAACACATATTTGAAAAGTCTGTTATTTAATGAGAGCTTATGTGTAGGATGCAGACTTTCAGTTGTTGAGTTGTAGAACTGAAGTACCCCTTCTGAGTGCGACATTAAGTCCCAGGACTGGTTCAGATATATTTTGAAGTTCAAGAGCAATTGGGTTGTATTCCTGAAAAGAGCTGAGTGCTGTTTTCCTTGTAAAATTTGTCTGAAGATTGCCACCAACTGTAAGTTGCATATATTTTCCTTTACGTATGATGTACTGCGAATATGCTCTATTATTCATATACTTCTGCATTACAGATTCTTTTTTTCCACCAGTGAGGTGTCATTTGCATGATTGTGGTGTAATGCTGCTGCTTTTTTTTTTCTTTTTTTTCCTTAGAAGTCTTCTGTAAGTGCATCTCTAGTATTCAAGACTTTTTGCAAAAACAGTTGACCTACTGAAAAGTAATTCAGCCTCTGTGGAAGCCTTATCTTTGAAGTAATCCATTTCTCTGGAAGTAACATAAATATTTAGGTTGAGTCAGAAGCAACCATGGGCTGAGGGGGTGCTGCCATCTGTGCAGAATAGATAGTTTTACATCATCTGTTGTAAAATGAATTCTAAGAAATACCAAGAATATTGATTTTTCTCTGTGGGCAAGTCTTTAATTAGTTTGTGTTGAAGGCTTCTTTCGCTGTTTGTGATGTTAACAGCTACAGGGTATAAAACCTTTATGGGTATGAACCTTTATGAACTTTATTGTAAAAAAGATGACAGCAGTAGTTCTTTGCATTGTTTTCTGTGCTTAGGTCCTTGGAGGGTTGTGATTCTCAAAGCATAGCCCTCAGTCATTGACTTTTTCTCTGTGTGCTTGCATGCTTCCTCTTCACCCGGTTCATGTTGTAAAGGTGTGTCATGGAGTTCCTCCATGCATAAAAAATGACAGCTGATGACATTCACTGATGTTTGCTGGACATTTATGAAGGTTAAATGGTGGGTTTTAACACAAGCAGTGGATGGTGTGTTTCAGTAGTGGCAACAGCAGTGTGGAAGGTAAACCATGTTCTGGATGGTCATTCACATTTTTAGTAGTGCAGCTCTTTTTCATCTTTGGTGAAAAATGTATAGCTAATGGTGGTGACTGTGTTCAAAAAATAGAGTTTTGTAGCTGAGAAAGTGCTCTATCAAATAGTGTGATTGTGCTCTTTGTAACTTTTGTTACAAAGTTTCCATGGGAATAAGTAGATGGTACTGCTCCGGCAGAGGGATTGGACTGGATGGTCTTTCAAGGTCCCTTCCAATCCCTGACATTCTGTGATTGTGTGTGTTACTTTTGGAGTGACCTGCATACGTAGGTGATGTGAAATGCTTTGAACACTTGAGCTTCTGGTAGATGCACAGAACAATCTGTCAAAATGAGCTCAGTAGTGTTAAGTTTCCTTGCCCTGGGCAGGGATTTACTAGCAAAATTCAGACCTGTCAGGAGAAGAGAATTGGTGCTTGTTTCACTTGTTTGTGGATCAATTCCTGTTCTCAGGATGTAGCCGGAATGCCTGTTAAGATGATTGTATGGAATTAATGCACTGACATTCACATAGAAGGGAAGGGAGAAAATCTTTTCTTTGCTTCAGAGCACAAAGGAATACTTTGTTAGCTTCCAGTGTTTGGACTATCTGTAATCTCATTTCGGAGTGTCTGTTCTTATCCAGTTTTATGATGATCATTAGCATTATTAGACAATGAAGAAGAAAAGGTAATAGCTTAAGTCAGTACAATCCATGAAATTCTGGATTGAGATATGAACAGGATAGTTCTGGATGCTGAGGAAGAGCAAAGTTGTTTCTTTGAATGAATCAGATTTCTATCATCAGAATGTTACCAATTTAAGTACTTGGGGAGAAGAAACAATTACAGAATTATTTCAGTCAGGGAGCTCAACCTGATTTGTATTTAACTGATTAACTCTTGAGACATTGTTTCCTTTGATTCTCATAAAGATAAGCAAAGCTTTGTTTTTTTTCTTCCTTTACTAATGAGTTTCTGTGTTGTACTTCTTTGTTGTTAATGAGTGTTGCAGTTGTGATTTTGAGTAAACTCACATCTGATCTCTCTGGTTTCTTCTCAACAAATATAGTAATGCTATGTTATATAAGAGCAGGCAAACCCTCAGGCTTTTTGATGTACATGGAAACAGGATAAGCTGCATTTATTGTTACCTACATTTTTAATAAGAACTTAGTGTATTGCATAATTTGTTTTTGCATGAGCCAGTAGCAGAATCATGTAAGCTGTTTTTTTTTTTTTTTTTCATCTTAACATTTTGTATTTATTTTTGTTCTGTATCTCATTGTACTGGCACAGAAATCTAGGCATAATCATCAGTAAAGAAGATCCACAAATCTTTTCTGTAATGTCTGGACTTCTAGACAGATATACTACTTTATTCTTTATTACTTTTTGTGATTGTCTTTTAAAATCTGCAGACTTTAAAAGCATTATATTACTTGTATCTTCTTTTTGTTATTGTTTGTTTCCCTGCTGTACAGAAGGTCTGTAAGTAGGTTATAGGAGAAACAAATAGTACAAATGCATATTTTTGTAGAGCATCTGTTGTTGGCAGTAAGAACTAACCTTTGTTCAAATCTTGTATGTGTTTCCTTGGATATAGCAAATATGTACTTTTATGTAAAGATCATCCTTGAAGTTGCTAAAGCGATTGAGTAGAGGAACTATTAATAGCAATGTGATGACTAAATTTCTTTGAAGATAGGAGTATCTTGAAGAAGTGTAGTTAATTAGCATGTCTAGCTAGTCTGCAGGTAGGGAAGTTAGCCTTATCTTTTACTGACCAGTTGTAGGCCAGAGGTTGTATCAGGGAAGTGGTCAAGTGATTAAAAAATAGATTTAAAAGACATGACAAAAATAATGGAGTATCATCAGCTTTGTGGAAGACCACCCAGCCTAAACTTGTGCAACTTTGTAATAAATCACTATTTCACCTTTGTGTGTGAGATTGGCTTACTGCACACAGGGTAACAAACCTACCTTTTGGACAACAGTGTTAGCCTTTTACAGTCTCACAATAAATCATACTGGTGAGGAATACATATTCTCCTAACATGCAGTTTCTGTGCATGAAGTCACTTATTTAGGCGTGCTCCATACAGTCATGTGAGAAAATGTTTTTCCTTATTAATTAGAAGTTATCCACCACATGCTTTAAGGGTGATAGCTTTTGTAAGGAACGTGTGGTTATCAATCATTTAGTGCTATTAGAGCAGTGTATTTGTAGAAACACAAAAAAAAATTATGGAAAAGAATATTCATCCTGTTAAATGCTAGGAAAGAGCTCTTCACTCGTAACTTACATGCTGAAAAACTAAACCAACACAAGTATGTACAAGACTACTTAAGAAAGTAGGTCAGTCTCTATGGCTTATTAACCTGAGAAGTCACTGGAACATGAAGGATTTTCATTAAGCAGTTAGTGCAGTTTGTTCTGAAATGGGCATGTATTTGCTCAGCTCGCGTCTTGATAGTTGCATCTTTACTGTTGAGTCAGGCTGTGGAATATAACTCTTAGTAGAAGCATTGAGAAGTGAGCATGTATTTCAGCTTTAGTGGTCTAAGGTTAGATACAGTTAATCTTCCAGGTATACGTCTGTGGGGGTTTCCTGCTTACTGATCTTGGAGATTGAATAAGTAAATTTTTCCTGAATTTAGAATGCATTTAAGTTTACAGTATTACCCAAACGAGAAATGGTGCATGGAAAAAAAAAAATCCAGCAACTTTTCAGAATAAGGAAAGATATATATATATATATACTCTTGAAACCTGCCTGTCAGATTCTAGATATTATGGTATTGCATCATATCATTGATCATT
The DNA here is from genome assembly GCA_016647715.1 of Pavo muticus. Classification (NCBI taxonomy): domain Eukaryota; kingdom Metazoa; phylum Chordata; class Aves; order Galliformes; family Phasianidae; genus Pavo; species Pavo muticus. The sequence goes on along the minus strand of JACDJE010000650.1, from coordinate 199,488 downwards.
TAGCTACTTAAGTTGAGTCCTGTTTTCTAAATTTAACGATTTAGCCTTTCCTGCTGTTTTATCAGCAGGAAATTAAGAGAAAGTATTAATCTATTTGAGATAATTTAGCAGCTATGTGTGAACTTTAATTTCTTATTGTGAAAAAAGTTCACACTGAGCAGACATATTTGCTTGTGAGTTCTAAGTCACCCTGTTTTTCTTAGGTCTCTGGTATTGCAGATATCACTAAGATTCACTGGGTTCATTGTGAACAATTTGGACTTAATATCTGTGTTATTTAGCTGATAATGCTTCTGGTGTATGTGCAGCTGTAAAGATAGATGACAAGATCATCAGCCCATGAGGTTTAACCAGACATATGTTATCGTAGGGAAATAGAATGCACAAATTTTCTGAGGCAAACGGCTCCAGTGTGGGAGTGCTCTGCAGCAGAGTGAAGGATCATGGTGTGTGAGAGAGGTCCTGAAATGAAGGAGTCATCAGGGTGTGGAGAGGGCTGCCCAGAGAGGCCGGAATCCCACAGCTGTTGGGGCAGAGAGTGGGCTGATGAGGTGTGGGTGAGGGTAGGTGCAGCAGTGTAATGACTTTGAACATACAAAGGGAACCTCTAGGGAGCGTAGTGACCAGGACAAGTAAACACGGTGTGGCATGGCAGTATGATGTGGCACATTGAGGTTTTCACAGTCAAGGTAGACAGGGAAGGCATAGTCTTCCTCCAGGCTCAAGAGATCAGCTCACCTAGGGGTCATCAGCCTCCCAGAGGAACCAGACCTAGCCATTGCAGATCATCTTAAATGTGATCACACTGCATGTTCAAGACAACCAGGGGATCAGGCCTAGCAAGCATAGGTTCATGGAAAGTAGGTCCTTCTTGACCAACCTGATCTCCTTCTATGACTAGGCTAGACTCACCTAGAGGATGAGGGAATGTAGTCAACCTGGACTTTATTAAAGCCTTTGACTCTATCTCCCCCAGTATTCTCCCGGAGAAACTGGTAACTCGTGACCTGAACAGATATGCTCTTTGCTGGCTAAAAAACTCTGAATGGCCAGGATCAGATAATGGTAATGAATTGATTTTAATTTGTCTGGCTAACTGGTTAATGAGCTGTTTTCCCCGGGAGCCACTATTGGGACTGGCTCTGTTTTATATCTTTATTAATGATGTGGATGAGGAGGTTGGGTGCACCATCAGTAAGTTTGCAGATGGCACCAAATTGGGAGAAGGTGTTGCTTTGCCTATCTGAGGATAGGAAGGTCCTACAGAGGGATCTGGTTAGGCTGGATGAATGGGCTGAGGTCAGTTTTATAAAGTTTTACAGGACCAAGTGTCTAGTCCTGCACTTTGGTTACAACAACCTTATTCAGTGCTACAGGCTTAGCACAGAGTGGCTGGAAAGCTGTGTTGGAGGAATGGAATCTGATGATGTTTGTCAGTGGCCATCTGAACATGAGCCAGCAGTATGCTCAGGTGGCCAAGAAGGCCCACGGCATCCTGGCTTATATCAGAAATACTGTTGTGAGCAGGACCTGTGATTGCCCCCTGTACTCGACGCTGGTGAGGCTGCACCTTGAGTACTGTGTTAGGTTTGGGCCCCTCACTATGAGAAATACATCAATGCCCTGGAGCGTATCCAAAGAAGGGCAATGAAACTGGTGAGGGATCTGGAGCACAAGTCTTATGAAGAGTGGCTGAGGGAACTGGGATTGTTTAGTCTGAAGTAGAGGAGGAGGCTTAGGGAGACCTTATCGCTCTCTACAACTACCTGAAAGGAGGTTGTGGTGAGGTGGAGATAGGACAGCATAAGAAGGAATGGCCTCAAGTGGTGCCAGGGGAGATTGATGCTGGATATTAGGAATTAGGATATTAGGAAAAATTTCTTCACAGAGTGGTGAGATGTTGGAACATACTGTCCAGAGAGGTGGACAGTATGAAGTCACCGTCCCTGAATGTTTTCAAGAAAAAGGTAGATTTGGCAGGTAGGCATAAGGTTTAGTGGGTAGTATTGGTGATAGGTGGGTGGTTGGACTATATGATCTTAGAGGTCTTTTCCAACTGTAATGGTTCTATGATAACATTATTGTAGTTGCTCTTTCAGGAGAGGATAAAACCTATATTTTATTTTTCTTTTTTTTGTATTATGTAAATACTGTTTTATCTGAAGATTTATGATTGGCTGTGTTTCCAGTAAAAGATTGATCTAAAGAGAAGAAAGAGAGAATCCACCCGCTCTTCTACTCATATATTATCTTTGCTTTCATTTTAGTTTGCAAGTATGCCTGCCACAGGAAATGTGAAGAGAAGGTAAGCTTATTTATTTCTCACTCTTTGGTGACAATCCACATGTATCTGAAGTTTAGACTGCAGAATCAGATGCCAAGTGGACAGGAAAAAAAAGCAACTTTTTGCTGTTGTCATTAAGGTGAAACAAGTCCTTGTATAGTTGTAACGTCTGCAACAAAGCTACTGATTCCTCCCACAAGAGGACAAGTTTCAAGTTGAAAACAGAAAGCTGGGCCAAATACAAAGCACCCTTCTACTAGGAAAAGAAAAATATGAGTTAGGAGTGTATATCTAAAGTTTACAGCAACAAGATTTAATGGAAACTTTTAGTGGTGGTTTAAGAAAAATATGAGAATATTATTAGTGTTCAGCATGTACTGTAAATTGTATCCAGCAAGTTCAGTATCATAATTGAATTTTTGATATTTTTAAAAAATGAGCGACTTTCACTTCAGGAAATACCCAGTTCAGCCTCCTAGTTTATCTAGTACTCTACAAAAAAGAAAGCTGGCTTCAGTTTTTATTGCTTCTCACTGTTTTATATTGTCTTGGATTTTGTTGGCCATTGGGTTAATTCAACTATAATTGCTCCCCACCACGTTTTCAAAGCTCAGTGAGTTGTAATTGTTTCTGACTTGAAAGTAGATGTTAAATATCGAAATGTAGATACTGAGTGTCAAGACAGCACAAATCCGTATAAAAGGAAAAGAGATATTTTATGGCTGCTGAAAGTCAGAGTGTCTTCCATAACATGCAGGAGCAGTCTTGAAAGGAAGAGGTGGGAGCAACAACACTTGCACTCGGCATTCCACCTCTTTTCATGATTCAAAGACATCTGTATGGGAAGGATCAAATAAATATTGAACACATCCAGAGTTTCTTCTGTGGTTTTCATAACATAAACACTCATAAATATTTAAGAAAGAAAGCTCCTTGATTTTTTTTTTGACTTGCACTTATTTTGTGTATGGATAATTTTTGTCTGTTCTGAAAAATGTTGCTATGGGAAAATTAACTAAGCTAAAACATGAGTATCTGAAGGGAAAATAAACATCGTGCTAGTCAAGATTTAGTTGTCTATTACTTGTATGTATACAGTTATAAACTTGAAATTAAAATATTTATTTTAAAAAATATTAAATTTTTTAAATTAAAAAATATTATTTATTTTGTTTCTACAATTCTGTTCTAACGTATCAATTTCAACAGTGGGGGAAAAAATGTAACACAAGATTTACATTTACAGTAATTTGTTTTGTTAAAACAAATAAATATGAAAGAAAATCAAACTAGAAAAGTCAAATCCTTTTTTCTAAAGGTTTAATTTTTCATTTAAGACTTCTTTTCATACTGTCTTTGTATTTTTTCCCCAGATTAATTTTGTAGAGTAAAAATCATTTTACATATTGGTACCAACTGAAATGTTTCTATCTTTTTATGGAGATCTGAAAAACTAATTGCCAGAAAGACCAAAGTGGAGTTCATATAGTAATGCGCAAGTATTAGACAAGCCATAGATGTAAAGTTCCTTTTCACGTAATATGCTGTTGGTAACTGACATAAGTACTTCCGTGGTCTCGGATGACTTAAAATTTCCTCATTTCTACATCTGTGTAAATCAGAGATGTCCAAGGAGTGTTAAAGCGTAAATTTTATGGTGTTGGAGGGGGTTACTTTATTTTTTCCTGACCTATCCTCTCGGCATAATATTCCCTGCTTTTAACAAGACTGGTATTTGCTTTGTACGAAGATTACATTTATTTTTATAATTAGAGTACTTAACTCCTGGAGACCACAGATCTATTTCAGTTGCCCATATTGTTGACTTTACTTCTCAAAAGGTTCATGTGAGTTTTTTTCCTTTGCTTTTTTCTTTAATTTAAAAAAAAAAAATATAAGAATCAGTGTGCATGGTTAGAGGAGTATACTTTCTCCCAAACTATCTCAGATTTTGGGTAGGAAGAATCAAGGCATTAAATGAAAACTTGTGCCATGCTGTTTCCAGGGGACAAATATGTGAACCTCTGTAGTTGACACATTTTTGTAGGAATCTGTATATAGAAACACTTTCAGTAAGGCTTAAGATTCTAATGATTTTTTTTTCCCTCATGGGAAGTAATTAGCATGTTATATTAGCATGCATGCAACACTTTTCATGCTGCTTCGCATTGGACTAGAATAAAAATGTTTGCAGTTGAAGTTGAGATTACTGTGATAGTTTTGTAACTGATACTTGCAACTCAGAGTGGTCATTGGAGTTTTCCTGATAGTCCTCAGAAGCAGTATTTTGCAGATCCTCCTGCCTGCAAAATATTCTACCCTTGCTTAGTTACAGTATACTGTAGTGAGCTGTTCAATGAATAAGCCTTCTGATTCAATCAGAACTGTAAGCTATTCAGTGGCATAAGGACTTGTAGTTGCTTTCTATGAGCATAAACGTTGCATTCTTTAAGTAGGAGAAGTGCTGTGCTGCAGGGTTGTGTGTTTGGCAGTTAATTTGTTGGGGCTTTCCAAAACTGGAAAAGTACTTGAAAAATATGCTAGTGTATTTAGACAGGAACTAATTCAGTCTCTCTCTTTCAGGTAGTTGGCTATGTTAGCAAGACCTAGGTGGTACCAGTACAAATTCGAAGTGTGTTTGTTTCTTTACAAATTCTGGTAATTGGCAAGAGGAAAATAAGACGGTACTGAGCAAAGGAAACAAAACTACTTCTGCTTTCCCTTTGTTCGCTACGAAATGATGGGTGGGCTATATTTTCATGACAGATGTAAATTTTCTACTGGAAAATATAAAGATGTTTTAGGAGGGTTTTTTGTTTGATTTTCATTCCTGTGCCCTGAAAACTGATCAGTTTTTTCCAGTTATTATCTGTCTGGCTCTGATCCTTGTATCTTGATTTGTAAATTTTAATTTTGAATTTTTTTTTGAAGAGACATCACAGAATCGTAGGGGTTTGAAGGAAACTCCAGAGATCGAGTCCAACCCCCCTGCCAAAGCAGGTTCCCTACACCAGGTCACACAGGTGGGCGTCCAGGCGGGTCTTGAATATCTCCAGAGAAAATGAGACTCCACAACCTCCCTGGGCAGCCTGTTCCAGTGCCCCGTCACCCTCACCGTAAAGAAGTTCTTGTGCACATTTGTGCAGAACTTCCTATGCTCCAGTTTCTGGCCGTATCCCCTTGTCCTGTCTCCACACACTGCTGAAAAGAGTCTGGCCTCGCCACTTTGCCCCCCACACCTTAGATATTTATAGAGCTGGATCAGGTCCCCTCTCAGTCTTCTTTTCTCAAGGCTAAACAGACCCAGTTCACTTAGCCTTTCTTCATAGGGGAGATGCTCCAGGCCCTCCACCATCTTTGTGGCCCTCCGCTGGACTCTTTCCAAGAGATCCCTGCCTTTTTTGTACTGGGGAGCCCAGAACTGGACACAGTACTCCAGATGAGGCCTTACCAGGGCAGAGTAGAGGGGGGGATCACCTCCCTCGACCTGCTGGCCACGCTCTTTTTAATGCAGCCCAGAATGCCATTGGCCTTTTTGGCCACAAGGACACACTGCTGGCTCATGGCCAACCTGTCGTCCACCAGGACACCCAGGTCCCTCTCTGCAGAGCTCCTCTCCAGCAGGTCATCCCCCAACCTGTACCAGTGCATGCAGTTATTCCTCCGTAGGTGCAAGACTCTACACTTGCTTTTGTTAAACCTCATCTGGTTTCTTACTGCCCAGCTCTCCCGCCTGTCCAGGTCTCACTGAATGGCAGCACAGCCTTCAGGTGTGTCAGCCAATCCTCCCAACTTCGTATCATCAGCAAACTTGCTGAGGGTGGCCACTATCCCCTCATCAAGGTCATTGATGAAGATGTTGAACAAGACCGGACCCAGCACCGACCCCTGGGGAACCGCTAGTTACAGATCTCCAACCAGACTCTGCACCGCCAACGATGACCCTCTGTGCTCTGCCAGTCAGCCAGTTCTCAACCCACCTCACTGTCCACTCATGTATCCCACACTTGCTCAGCTTTGTTATGAGGATGTCGTGGGAGACACTATCAAACGGCTTGCTGAAATCAAGGTAGACTACATTCACTGCTCTCCCCCCATTCACCCAGCCAGTGACAACATCATAGAAGGCTACCAGGTTGGTCAAGCATGACCTCCCCCTGGTGAACCCATGCTGGCTACTCCTGATAACCTCCTTTTCTTCCGATTGCCTGGAGATGGCATCCAGCACAAGCTGTTCCATCACCTTTTCAGGGACAGAGGTAAGGCTGACTGGCCTGTAATTACCGGGATCTTCCTTCTTGCCCTTTTTGAAGACCGGAGTGACATTGGCTATCTGCCAGTCTTCAGGCACCTCCCCTATTCTCCAAGACCTCTCAAAGATGATAGAGAGCGGTTCAGCAATCACCTCAGCCAGCTCCCTCAGCACCCGTGGATGCACCCCATTGGGTCCTATGGATTTATGAACATTGGTGTTGCCTAGGCGCTCTCGGACCGCCTCTTCCCTGACTAAAGGGAAGTCTTCCATTCCCCAGACCCTCTCACTAACCTCCAGGGTCTGGGATTCCTGAGGGAGAGCTTTTTCACTGAAGACAGAAGCAAAGAAAGCGTTCAGTATCTCCGCCTTCTCAGCATCCCCCGTTACCAGAACACCCCCCTCACTTAGCAGGGGACCCACATTCTCCCTAGTCTTATTGTTAACATACTTAAAAAAGCCTTTTTAATTATCCTTTATCTCCTTTGTCAGGTTCAATTCCAGGTGGGCTTTAGCCTTCCTCGTCGCATCCCTGCAGACCCTGACAACATTTCTATATTCTTCCCAAGTGGTCAGACCCTTTTTCCACATTTCATGGACCTCCTTCTTCCCTTTGAGTTTGCGCATGAGCTCCTTACTCATCCACACAGGTCTCCTGCCACCCTTTCCTGATTTCTTGCTCACAGGGACGCACCCGATCCTGAGCTTGGAAGAAGAGCTGTTTAAATGCTGACCAGCTCTCACAGGCCCCCTTACCTTCTAACACTCTAGCCCACAGGATAGCTCCAAGTAGGTCCTGGAAGAGATCAAAGTTGGCTCTCCTAAAGTCCAGGGTAGCAATCCTACTTTTTGCTTTGCTTCTTCCACTCAAGATCTTGAACTCCACCATCTCCTGGTCACTACAAACCAAGCTGCCCCCGACCTTTACTTCCTTAACAAGCCCTTCCTTATTAGTGAGAATAAGGTCCAGTAACACCCCTCCCCTCATAGGTTCCTCCACTATCTGCATCAGAAAGTTGTTTTCAACACATTGCAGGAACCGTCTGGACTGTGCGTGCCTGGCCGCATTGCTTGTCCTGCAAATATCTGGATAATTGAAGTCCCCCACAAGCACCAGCGCCTGGGATCGTGACGCTACTTCCAGTTGCTTATGGAAGGCCTCATCAACCTCCTCCTCCTGATTAGGGGGCCTGTAGCACACACCCACAACAGTGTCACCCATACCAGCCTGCCCCTTGATTCTCACCCACAAGCTCTCCACTGCTACATCACTTTCCCCCAGGTGGAGTTCAATACATTCTAGCTGCTCTCTCACATAAAGAGCAACTCCACCACCCCGCCTCGCCAGCCGATCTTTCCTAGCACATAGCCCTCCATGACAACATTCCAGTTATGCGAGCTGTCCCACCACGTCTCTGTGATCGCGATGAGATCGTGGCCTTGTGACCGTACGCAGATCTCCAACTCTTCCTGTTTATTTCCCATGCTGCGCGCATTAGTGTACAGACACTTTAGGGAGGCAGCATCCCCCTGCCCCTCTCCATCCCTTTGAACTCCACCCTCTTCACTGATCAAGCTCTGTTTTGAGCCTCAAACTACCCACTCAACCTCAGTGGCCCTCATTTTGTCCCCCTCCCCCTTCATACCTAATTTAAAGACCTTTCAATAAGTCCCGCCAGTTCCTGGGCTAGGATCCTCTTACCCCTTGGAGACAGGCTACTTCCATCTGCAGCCATCATGCCAGGTGCCGAGTAAATTGCCTCGTGGTCAAAGAAACCAAAATTCCTGTGTTTGCACCAACTTTTAAGCCATTTATTTATGAGCTGGGTTTTTTGGATCCTCACAGTATCCTTCCCCACCACTGAAGGTATAGAAGAAAAAACCACCTGCACACCTGCTCCTTCATCTACCTGCCCCAGTCCCCTGAAGTCTTTCTTGATAAGTCCTCAAGCTTTTCTCAGCAACTTCATCAGTGCTAGCCTGAACTATCAATAAGGGGTAATAATCTGAAGGGCGAATCAGTCCAGGAAGTTTCCTAGAAATGTCCCTGACCTGTGCCCCAGGGAGGCAGCACACCTCCCTATGGGTAGGGTCAGGCCGACATATAGGGCCTTCCGTTCCTCTCAGCAGGGAGTCGCCTATGACAACCACCCTTCTGTCCTTCCGGGCAGAGGCAGTCTTGAGGCATGGGGTCAACTGCTTCACCCAAGGCGACCTCAGGGGTGGACCTCCCTCCACACCCTCACTCGCCTCTCCCTCGAGTTCCAGGGCCTCAAACCTATTTCGCAGAGGCACCTGGGGAGCTGAGGATGGTTGGGATGGGGGATGCCCACTTCGCCGAGCCTGTATCTGTTTCCACTCCTCCTCCTTTCTCAAATTGCCTCGCTCTGCTCGCCCCACCCCCCCCCGGTTCTTCACTAGTACTACTAGGGGTAGTAGCGGACAGGCAGCTCACTGCAGCAGGAACACAGTCTGCCTGCTGGTTCCCCTCTACCACCTGTTTGCAAGGTGGCAGGGGGTGACATGCTCTATGTGGAGCCTCAGCTGTGTGCCAAGACCTCGGGGCCGATAGGGACTGGCACCACCAATCAATCTCCCTCTCACATTCCTTTATGGTCCTCAGCCTCTCCACCTCCTCCTTCAGGTCGACCACAAGGCTGAGTAAGTCATTTAGCTGTTCACACCTTACACAGGCGCTGCCTCCATCGCCTGGCACTGCAAAGGCAAGGCTCTGGCACTCATCACAGCCAGTGACCTGCGCACTAGCGTGTTGTCTTGGGACCTCAGTCTGGGTCTGCACATTCTTCTTGGCTGTAGTCTTCCTTTTGCGTGTGCAGGGGTCCTCTGTCTGGGTCTCCACATTTTTAGTGGCAGTAGCCTTCCGCCGGGATGCAGCCATGGTAAACCAGCAGACTCACTAGTGCAAATTAGAATAGCCTTAATGGGGTGAGACTGATCAGCCCCGCCCTGCTATTGGGAGTGCTGGCTCTGCCCTCGCCCCTTTACCAGGTTGTAAACGGGTGCCCCCGCACTTATCACTTACTTCACGGTAATAATACTCCTCCTCTTCGTCCTCTCTAAGGCTTTTCCTAGGCAGTGGACGTGGGTGCAGAGCCGTTGCCTTGGCAATGCCTCCGCCACGTCAGCCGCTCTCGCGAGAGCTGCCGGGCTGCTCCGTTGCCTCGGAAATCCCTCCTGAATGAGGGAACCAATCGAAACCCCCGTGCACCCCGCGATCAGCCGCTACAGCTGTGGCTGAGACAGCTCTGAAGCAGCGAACCTCGGCAAAAAAGGACATAACAATGTTTTAGCCTTCTAAAGTGGGATCAAAGAACTCAGAAATGATGTGTTTTACATTATTGTTGCTTGGAACACTCTCATTTTTATGTTACATAGTTTGATAAACATTTGTCTCTGGGAAGCAGGAAATCAGGTAGCTTACCAAAATATACCACTCCTTTCTTAAAGCGGTATTTTGGTAGCAATCATGATGTCCCCATGATATGCAGTATTTTACACTGTTTGTTGTATCATACTAGTTTGCTATGGCCTAGAACTAGATTAATTCCCTTTTGCAATGCTGCTTCTCTAAGACTGGAGCAACCCCTGCATCTGATTGCGAACAGTTGCCTTTTTGACTTAATGAAAGAGTGGAAACTTCACTACATACAACATGAATAACAAAAATGTATTGGAAACACAATGAAGAAGTGAGTAATATGTCTTTTCCAGTAGAAGTTCTTGCATGTTTTGTATCTGTAAGCTGAAATGTCTAGGCTTCATTAGAATTTGCTTTTACCATCTCTGTGTTATAACACACCATTTCATAGTGCTTTACTAGTAATTATTTCTAGAAGGGCACTTCACATGTCTGCTGATGCCTTGTTGAAGAGAATCTTTAAAATACCTCAGACAGTTAAAGCCTTGTAAAGCAAGTGTAGTCCTGGTAATAAATAAGCAAACAAAAAAACCTGTTTGACAGGAGTATAGAATCGCAGAATCACCAAGGCTGGAAAAGACCTCTTAAGATCATCCAGACCAACCATCCACTTATCACCAATATTTCCCACTAAACTGTGTCTCTCAGTACATCATCTAAGTGTTTCTTGAACACCTCCAAGGTCGGTGACTCCACCGCCTCCCTGGGCAGCCTGACCACTGTCTCAGAGAAGTATTTCCTAATGTCCAACCTGAATCTCCCCAGAGCAACTTGAGGCCGTTCTCTCTAGTTCTATTGCTAGAAACATGGGAGAAGAGGCCGACTCACCTCACCCCAGTGCACCTTCAGGTAGTTGTAGAGAGCAATAAAGTCACCCCAAGCCTCCTCTTTTCCAGACTAAACAATCCTAGCTCCCTCAGCTGCTCCTCATAAGGCCTGTGCTCCATCCCCCTCACCAACTTCTTTGCCCTTTTCTGAATGTGCTCCAGGGCTTTGATGTCTTTCTAGTAGTGAGGGCTCCAAAACTGAACACAGTACTTGAGCAGCAGCCTAACCAGTGCTGAGTACCTGGCCAGGATGCCATTGGTCTTCTTGGTCACCTGGGCACACTGCTTGCTCATGTTCAGGAAAGTGTGGACCAATTCCCTCAGGTCTGTTTCCTCTACACAGTCTTCCAGCCACTCTGTCCCAAGCCTGTAGCGTTGATTGGGTCGTTGTGGCCAAAGTGCAGGACCCAGAACCTGGTCTTGTTGAACTTCATCCTATTGGCCTCAGCCTAGCTATCCAGCCTGTCCAGCTCGCTCTGTAGGGCCTTCCTAGCCCCAGGCAGATTGACACTTCCTAACAACTTGATGTTATCTGCTAACTTACTGAGGGTACACTCAGTCCCCTCATCCAGGTCATCTATAAAGGTATTGAACAGGACAGGCCCCAATACTGACCCCTGGGGGACACCACTTGTAACCAGTTGCTAGCTGGATTTAACTCTATTCACCACCACTCTCTGAGCGCAGCCGTCCAGCCAGTTCTTTACCCTGTGATGAGTGTATCTGTCCAAGCTATGGGCTGCCAGGTTCTCCAGGAGAATACTGTGGGAGACAGTATTGAAGGATTTGCTGAAGTCTTGGTAGACTACATCAACAGCCTTTCCCTCATCTGCCTGATGGGTTACCTGGTTATAGAAGGAGATCAGGTTGGTCAAGCAGGACCTGCCTTTCATGAACCCACGCTTGCTAGGCCTGATCCCCTGGTTGTCCTGCTCATGCCCTATGATCTCCCTAAGGGTTATCTGCTCCATAGCCTTACCTGGCACTGAGGTCAGGCTGACAGACCTGTAGTTCCCCAGATCCTGCTTACAGCCCTTCCGTAGATGGGAGTCACTCTGGCAAGCCTCCAATCCTCTGGGACCTCTCCAGGTGACTGGGAACACTGACGGATGATGGAAAGCAGCTTGGTTATCACCTCTGCTGGCTCCCTCAGCATCCTCAGGTGGATCCCATCCAGCCCCATGGACATGTGGCAGTCCAGGTGGAGTAGTAATTCTCCGACAGTTTTCACAAGAATCGTGGGGGTTTATTCTGCTCCCCATCCCAGACTTCCAGGTCAGGGGATAGAGTACCGCAATCATAACTGATCTGACTTTTAAAGACAGATGTAAGGAAGGCATTGGGAACCTCTGCCTTTTCCTTAAACTCAGTGGTCATGTTCCCTGCCGCATCCAGTAAAGGATGGAGAATGGAGATTCTCCTTAGTCCTCCTCTTACTGTTAATGTATTTGTAAAGAATTTTTTTGTTCTCTTTTACACCAGCAGCCAAATTGAATTCAAGCTGGACTTCTGCCTTTCTAATTTTCTCCACGAACATCCTAACAACTTTGAACTCTTCCTGAGTTGCCTGTCCCTTCTTCTACAGGAGAAAGATTTTCTTTTTCTCCTGGAGCTTCAGGAAAAGTTCCCTATTCATTCACACCTGTCATCTTCCCTGCTGGCTCATCTTGTGGCAGACAAGGATGGCCTGTTCCTGTGCCTTTAAGACTTCCTTCTTGAGGAGTGACCAGGCTTCCTGGACCCCTTTACCCTTCAGGACTGAATCCCAAGGGACACTCTCTACCAGTGTTCTGAAGAGTTCAAAGTCTGCCCTTTGGAAGCCTAAGGCAGCAGTTTTGGTGCCCCCCCCCCCCCACCCTCCTGACTTCAGGAGCTTCCAGGAATTGACAGTTCTACCATTTCGTGGTCACTCTGTCCAAGACAGCTCCCAACCTCTGCATCTTCCACTAGTTCTTCTCTGTGAACAGCAGGTCTAGCAGGGCACCTCCCCTGGTAGGCTCTCTTATCAGCTTATCTTCTATACACTCTAGAAACCTCCTAGACTGCTTCTTCTGTGCTGTCTTGTATTTCCAGGAAACATCAGGGAAGCTCAAGTTCCCCATGAGAACAAGGACTGGCAATTGTGCAACTTCTGAGAGCTTTTCATAGAACACATCATCTGTCCCTTCATCCTGGTTAGGTGACCCCCGGTCATGATGTCTGCCTTGTTGCTCTCCCCCTCATCCTTGCCCATAGAAACTCAACCTTGTCGTTCCCAGCCCCAAGCTCAACAACATCAAAACACTCTCTAACTTAGAGGGCTATGCCACCATCCTTATCTTCTTGCCTGTCCCTTCTGAAGAGCTTATAGCCATCCAGTCATGAGAGCAATACCACTATGTTTCTGTAATGGCAACTAAGCCATAGCTTGCCTACTGCACAATGGCTTCCAGCTCCTCCCATTTGTATGTTACATACATTGGTGTAGATGCGCTTCAGCTGAGCCCCTTGCCTCACTCCCAGTCCAGTCACTGTTCCCCTAGGCTCAGGGCTGGTTTTATCCCTTTCCCCCTTCATGTCTAGTTTAAAGCCCTCTCAGTGAGCCCTGCCAGCTCCTGGGGTAGGATCCATTTCCCTCTTTGAGACAGGTAAGATCAATCAGCTGCCATCAGGCCAGGTGCCAAGTAAATCACCCCATGGTCAAAAAAACCCCAAATTCTTGCATTTGCACCAGCCTCTCAGCCATGCATTTATGAGATGGGTTTTCCTGCTCCTCCCAGTGTCCTTCCCTGCCATTGAAGGGTTAGAGGGAAATACAACTCGTACGCCCACTTTGTCCACTGGCTGCCTCAGTCTCCTGAAGTTTTTTTTGATAATCCTCAGGCTTTTCTCAGCGACTTCATCACTGCCAGCCTGAACTATCAGTAAAGGATAATAATCAGAGGGGCGAATCAAACTGGAAAGTTTCTTAGAAATATCCCTCACCCGGGCCCCAGGGAGGCAGTACATTTTATTGCAGGTAGGGTTGGGCTGACATATAGGGCCCTCTGTTCCTCAGAAGGAAGTCGCCTATGACAATAACCCTTCTGTCCTTCCTGGTAGAGGCTGTCCTGAGGTGTGGAGTTGACCACCTTGCCCCAGAGAACCTTGAATGTGGTCCTTCCACCACATCCTCACTTACTTCTCCCTCAAATTCTAGAACCTCAAACTTATTATGGACGGGCACCTGGGGAACTGAGGTAGGTCGGGATGGGACCTGTATCTTCTCCTTTTTTTCCATTGTCTCTGCTTGACAGTGGCTGGGGAGGGGGCCTACCACTGTTTAGGGGGGTATCACCCTAGTGTCTTTCTCACACATTCAGCAGTTACTCCACCAATCTATTTTCTGCTTTCACTTTCTGATACTCCTTAATCTCTTCATCTCCTGCTTGAGCTTTGCCACCGTGCTGAGAAGATCATCCACCTGTGCACACCTCATGCAGGTGGAATCCCTGCTGCCCTTCACCGGCAGCAACAGGCTCAGGCATTTGCTGCAGCCAGAGACTTGAGCCACCTCATTTTTAGGTGGGCACTCCATCTGAATCGCCACTTTCTTTCTTGCCAGAGTTTTCTGCCTAGTGGAGACCACGGTTAGATTAGCTGTCTGGGAGGCAGACAGGTGAGCCAGTTTCCTGAGTGCGCAGAGATTTTCTCCTCGCCCTCTCTGCTTGCGCAAACTGCCGTGCTATGCCCTGCATGTCCATCCTGTTCACGCTGCTCCTGGGCTGCTCTGCTCCCTAGTGGAAGGTTTTATTTATGCAGGGGGGTGATCCTACCTCTGCTCCTGGCTCTGACCCCGCAACGTCAGAACGCCGCTGCTAGGAGGGGCCAGTGGCACCCGGCAGCTCCTCCCGGACAGGGCTACCCCTCAACCAGCTGTGGCAGTTTCCTGCTTCGGCACGGAATGTGTCCACTCCGGAGCCAAGTAGTATAAAAAAAAAAAAAAAAAAAGAAAAAGAAAATAAGTTTTGATGATAAAAAATTATAGCGGGAACATTCTGTGCCATTTTGTTGTCTCTTCTGAACAGCTGCGAAATTAAAGATAGGTTTAGAATGTACTTGTCAGATACTCTTAATGTGCATTTTGAAAGGAAAGAAATTTGTTAAAATGATTAGAGTTATATGGAAGTTCTTCCCCGCTGGTTTGTCATTTGGCATATGGGCATAGTCATCTCTTAAGCCTTCAAGAATTCATTCTTGAAGGATGTCCAAGCATCCTGGGCTCCTTTGCCCTTTAGAACTGTCTCTCAAGGCATATTACAAACTTTATCTTTGAGAGTACAGAGTTATTTTAAAAAAATACTACACTCAATGTTTTTTAATTTTTTTTTCATTAGAACCAAGAAGGGCTTCTGAAAATATGTTAGTGACCAGATGAAGACTAAGGATAGATAGTTGTTTTAGTTTCAGGTGAGACAGAATTTTATTCTTAGTGTTTGTTTTTTTTTTTTTTTAGGAGAAAAACAATGTTGATAACACACTGTTTATAGCTGTTGCTGAGCAGTGCTGTACAAAGCCAGCAGTGCTGTACACTTCAGTTTTCTTACTTTCTCCTACTGTTCTACCAACGAAGTGGAGGAAGGCACTAGGGTCTGGGAGAAAGAGCATTCAAGATGCTGGGAGAAGACAGAATCAGGACAGCTGACTGTGGTGCTGAGGTACCTGCTAGGTTAAACTGCAACAGTAGTGCTGAATGAAATGTGAGACCTAGTTAAAAAGAATGGTGAAAAGGCTGAGGTATTGAATGCTTTCTTTGACTTGGATTTCACTAGAAAAACAAACATCAGGAATCCCTGAGACCGGGAGTAAGGGGTGGAACTTGGAAGACGTATCCTTGTTGGAAATGAATCAGATCAGGGAATAGTCAAGCAAACTGAGCATACAAACGTGGAGTGCATCCATGATCACTGATCTAGCTAGCTGATGTCATTGTGGGGCCACTCTTGATAAGCGTAGTCAATCATGGCACTTGAGAGAAGTGCTTGAGGGCTGGCGGAGGGCAAATGCCCTTCGAGAAGGGCAAGAAGTAGGACACACTAGTGCATTGGTCAGCCTCACTGATTTCTGGAGAGATGCTGGAACAGCTAATTGTGTAAACCATTTCCAGGCATATGAAGGGCAAGAAAATCAGGAACGGCCAGTATGGATTCAGCAAGGGGAAGTCATGCTTGACCAGCCTGATAATCTATACTGAAATGACTATGTGAGTCATTATAGCTAAATGGTTAAGTTGCATGAATTTTGAAACAGTGATATGATAATATTTGAGATTTGGACTTTGAGATGCAGGCTTGGTAATAGCTGGCTCATTCTTTGAAGATGGTTCTTCCTCTGAAAGGTCACCTACTTTTCATAAAAATAAAAAAGGAGAAGTACAATGTAAAGGACGCATGGAGAAGTGAAAAATATACTGACATGTAAATAGAGGTTATCCAAGCAAATGGCATATTGTGCAACTTCGAGGAAGTACTGGTTGTGGTTCTGTTAGAGCAAGTGGGGACATATTTTATTTCCTTAGTGCCACGTATCATGCCGTTTGTTGACATTTTGTTCTTGTTTGACTTAATATTTATCTCATATTGGTTAGTTACTCATTAACTCATGTGACTGATGTTACAGTTGTATGAAGGAAAATTACTTTCCAGTTCATTGGAATCAGAATACTATGGAAATTGTTTTAAATCTTTTTCCCATCAAGTTAGGACTTCTTCAATGTAAGACTTGATTCTGGAAGTATCACACTAGGAATGTGTTTTCTGCATTATGCTGAATTATATATGCAAGAACAGGTTATTTGACTTTCAGGTATTTACCTTGTTATTTGTGGACAGACTTATGTGTCTATATGCCAGGTGGAGATGGAGGGACACTGAGTTTCTACCTGTTTTTAAAAACCAGACTGGGAGTTTCCCCAGTTCTACTTTCTTCTTTTATAAGTGAGTATTTGAAAGTGCAGAGCCTCTAAGTATTTTGTTTTACTGAATATATTTATAGCCAATATGTTGAAAGCTGACAAACCTCTTGATTGTAAATATCTTTCTTTGGGTTAGCTCTAGCTTCAGTGAGGATCAAGAAAATTTGAAGTTTGTTGTTTTGTGTAGTTAATAAGCAGTATGTTTAACTTTTTTAAACCAATGAATGAGGGATTTACATTTTTTTTTCCCTTTCTGTTTTTTCACTGATAGTGAAGTTCTGCAGTTTTGCTTTCTAGATGTATACTTCCTTCTAAATCAGGCATGCCCAACCTCTGGCCCATGTACAGCCTGGGACAGGTAGTAGTAATGTGGACCACTCCCTGATGTTATGCCATCATGGCAGCAGCTCTTCCCTGCCAAGTGGCCTGGCCTTGCCCCGGGCATGCAGCTGTCACTCAACAACAACCAAACCATCAGTGTGTGACTGGCACTGTCTGAGCTGAAACCAGGATGTGGGGTGGGCACAGTGTAGTGCTTACTCCACCTCTCACACCTGCCACACACACTCATTTGTATTGAAACCTGCATGTATAATATGTTATATGTGCTTGTGCCAGTTGATTAGTAAAAGTCTGTATTGCCAGTAATGATATTTTTAGGTAGTTATGTTAATATACCTACCTAATGCCATCTCAAAAGAAAACAGAATCAAAAAATTGAAAAATAGAGGATGAAGGAAGAGTGTTCAGCAGCCTGTCCAGTGCTCCGTCAGTCTCACAGTAAAGAAGTTCTTCCTTGTGTTTGTATGGAACTTTCTGTGTTTCAACTTCTCCCCCTTGCCTCTTGTTCTATTGCTGCATGGCATCATAAAGAGTCTGCCTCCATCAACTTGATTTCCACACTTGAGATATTTGAGATATTTGTAAACATTAATGAGATCCTCTCTTACCCTTCTCCAGACTCAGGAGTATGAGATCTCTCAGCCTTTCTTCATACAGGAGAGATGCTTAAGGCCCCTAATCATCTTTGTGGCCCCCCTTTGTACTCTTTCTAGAAGATCCCTCTCTTTTTTTGGTGCAGGTAGCCCAGAACTGGACACAGTATTCCAGATGTGGCCTCACCAGGGCAGAGCAGAGGGGGAGGATCACCTTCATCGATTTGCTGGCCACACTCTTTTTTAACGCACCCCCAGGATACAGTTGGAGTTCTTGGCTAGCAGGGCACACTGCTGGCTCATGGTCAACCTGTTATCCACCAGGGCTCCTAGGTCCTTTTCCGCAGAGCTCCTTTCCAACAGGTCGGCCCCTAGCCTGTACTGATGCATGCGATTATTCCTCTCTAGGTGGTAGGAATATGTATTTGTTCCTTGTTGAACCTCATAAGGTTTCTCCCCACCCAACTCTTTGGCCTGTCCAGGTCTTGCTGAATGGCTGTACAGCCATGTGGTGTGTCAGCCTCTTCTTCCAGCTTTGTATAATCAGCAAACTTGCTGAGGGTGGGCTCTGTCCCTTCATCCAGGTCATTGTTGAAGCTGTCGAACAAGACCAGTCCCAGTACTGACTGCTGAGGAACACTGCTAATTACAGGCCTCCGGCTAGACTGTGCTCCATTGATCATGACCATCTGAGCTCTGCCAGTCAGCCCTTCCTAAACTTCATTACAAGGATGTTGTGGGAGACAACAGTTGTCAAAAGCCTTGCTGAAGTCAGGGTATATAACATCCTCTGCTCTCCTCTCATCTACCCAGCTGGTGATGACTTCACAGAAATCTACCCCAAGTTGGTTAAATGTGATTTCTCCTAGGTGAATCTGTGTTGACTAATCCTAATAAACTTCTCTTCCATTTGCTTGGAGTTGACATCCTGAGCGTGTTTTACTAGGCTTTGCAAACTGAAGAAATAGGTAAATACGTTAAAAGAAGTTTAGAGAGAAAGGCTGCTAATTTCAAGTTCTATGCTTTGGCAATAGATGAAAGTACTGATGCTATAGCCAATAGCTCAATTAGCCATTTTCACCAGAGCTGCTCTGAATTTAATCACTTTTTACTTAATCACTTAACTAAGTGGTTAGGTGGCTAAGTCAGGGTTACATGCTAAAAAGACTTTATGATTTGTGAAATGAAATCAAACCACTTACGGAATCTAAAGGAAAAAATGTTCCCCAGTGCAGGTCAGAACACGGCTCGCAGATGTAGTATTTTTGGTAGATTTAAATGCTCATTTTAATGAGTTAAACTGTGCTTCAATGTGAAAATCAACTTATCTGTGCTATGTTTCAGAACATAACAGTGTTCAAAATGAAATTTAAGCTAAGGCAAGCTCAAGTTATGGTAAACAGTTTTCTGCATTTTAATATGTTGGCTAAACAGAGCAGTCTGCAGAGCAGAAAATAGGCTGTGTTGCTTTTCATTTTGATTCAAGAATTTGAGAGTAGATTTCAAGATTCCCCCCCCAAAAGTCATCAGTTTTTGGTATAGTTGTAACTGTTTCAGTTGACATGAATACTTTACTTGTAAATTTTCTTGTGGAATGCTTAGAGTTGCAGTCAGATACTGAACTTGAAGGAGAATTTGATCATGTTTCTTTACTGGACTTGTCTTACCAGAGAAAAATATTCCTCGCTTCAAAGTCATGCCTTATTCATGCTGTCGCTCACAGAATCATCAAACCAGCCTTATGCATTAGTTTCACAGAAAGAAGGTCAGATATCCCACTAGTGTTGTTTTTTGTTACTATCTTTTATTTTATTAAAATATATAAAAATAATATTAAAGATTAAAATAAATTTGGTTACTTATACACATTATATGTATTATATATGAGGGCTGCTCTTGAAACAATGCTTGGTATTTTATTATATTGGCTCATGATGTCAGAGGTAGATGTTGGTAATATGGAAGTAGAGGCTGAACCTTCCCACCAATATTCTGTTACCTTTTGTTGTCATGCGACAGGTGGCTGCGGGGGGGCGGGCAGTCTGACAAAATGGTGTCTGGAGTGGAAGCGCATATGAAGCAAAGGTGTATAATTGAATTCATCCATGTGAAAAAATGGCACCCCTTGACATTCATTGGTGGTTGCTGAACATTTATGGAGACCAGATGGTGGATTTAGCACAGTGAGTTGGTAGGTTTTGCATTTCAGCAGTGGCAACAGTGACTGTGGGTCTCTTTTACTGGTGCATATTTTTATGAGAGCAGCATGCAAGCTTTTGTTCATCAGTGGTAAAAATGCGTAGGTAATGGTGGTGGATGTAGTCAGGTGGTGGAAAAGTAGATTTTTGTAGTTGAGAATTTGCTCTATCAAATAGTGTTATTGTGCTCTTTACAGTAGTTGAAAACTGTAGTAGTGGAAATAAATAGGAGCATTACTTTAGGATCAAGCTACATCTTTCATGTGCAAGGACACAGGTATGGACATAAATGCCAGCCCTTCCATACTGGTGGCTTAAAGATGGTTCTGGGGAGTGAATACCTGAGTATATTGTTATGATGTAATCAGGTCTGCTTCTTTTTGTCTGTTATGCATGCCAAGACTAGAGATTTCTTTTTATTCTTGTAGCTTGCTCTCTTTTATAAACTGTATTTCCTTTTTTTTATTAATCTAAGGATTATAAATTCCACACTGGAGCCCTTCTGTTCAGTAAAGCACTCCATATAGTATGACTTTAAGCTCACCAACAATTCCTTAATGAACTCTTTTTTATTTCAAGTGTTGTCATAGAGTTTCTGGATCTCCTCTGCCGGGTGAGAGGTGAGCCTGTCCAGGAGAGTCATAACTGTGAAGTTGGATGCATTAATTGAAATGGCATTTGTGAGGATTAATCTCAAAATAATTTAGTACGCTTGATGACTATTACTGAAGCTCAGCTAAAAAGAGTAAATTGATTAGCCACAGTCATTTGAGTATATGTGTGAGGTCTGATGGAGCCTTCTGTATGGGTCTGTAGAAAGAAATTAATAATTAATTTCTCTAGGTCATCATATAATCCTAGTTGGTCATACTTTTCCTGGCTTTCTTTCTGTTCTTTTTTTGGTGAATGTTCAGAATTCTTTTTGTCATGTACAAAGAACATACTATTCTTAGGAAGTGTTTTAACTTCAGTGAACTTAAAATATTTATTCAGATGAAAGTGGCTTATTAGTCTATATGTTGTGTAAATGTGTTTTCAGACGATAGAGAACATGATGTATATTTACTTGCCTCCTCACAGATGCGGTTACTTGCAGTTTTGTGTCTCTGGATCTTTGGAGTAAAGCCTGTGAAATTAAGTGGGTCCACAGAGTAACCTGCTTGCTCTGCTCAGCCCATACACCATAACAAAATTAAGTAGAAAGATAAGATTAAGTGAATTGCTGATGAGTCTCCTGAAAAAGTGGAGTAGTTGTTTACTAATTTAAAACTGAGTTGATCATAGAAGAATGCTAAAAAGGCTGGATAGTGGTGGTGGAGAAAGCCATCAGTGCCTTCCTACGTGTATGACCTGAAGGAATGAGTTACTCTTGAACCTGTTTCACTGCTTTTGGAAAGTCAGCACGGCACACACAATGTTTACTGACTATTCAGGAAGCTGAGGGCGAGTAATATAGCTGCACTTAAATGTAGACACTCCAGTTCTGCAGCTGGTCTTAGTGCCCTGTTGACAATAACTAGACTTGACAGTATTTGAGGGAGCTCAATCTATAGAATTAGGTCAATTGCAAGGGAAGATTTTTTTGCCTTATTTTATTATTATTTTTTTGTAGGTGGTGACACCTTGCTTTCTTCTGAGCAACTACAAACTGGTAAGTATTGTTGGCTCTTGTGATAGCCATCAAGTTTTCTTAGGTTATAGATGAGGTTATTCCCATAACCACCTATGGTCTCTTCAGTACCATACAGTCCACTTTCTCCTGTGAAGGCTCAGCAAATAAAGAGTGTAATCCTGAAGCTTATTAGTGTGCTCTTTCCCATGCAGCAATCTTACTGCTTTATTGAGCATTTTGCAAAGCTGTGGATTTTCTGGATTAAGTATTTTCTGCTGTTGAGGATTGTTTCTAAGGCGATCTGACTGATTTGTCCATGTTGCAGCAGCATTCACGTATACTTGTCCTTGCTACATTATACCTTTTTTAAAAAAGCAGGTGAGCCTTTTCAGGCTGAATCTGGTTATTTTAGCTGTATTGATAACATGAATACTGGCCAGCGGATGGCGTGTAACTGTTATTGTTGAACTACTTCTTCTACTTGCTAGCATCATTACCAGGACTAGGCACTCAACAGCTGATTTCTAAGTATCAACTGGAACTCTGTGTATTTTAAATATGTGATACAGCCACTGGTGGTTAGGAATCATACATATCATTTCTGCCTTGCTGTATGAATTGGGCAACTCACTGTGTGTGTTTTTGTGTCTTGATTTCCTGGCTTGCAAAATGCAGGTAATGATGTGTTAATATGAATTGTGGAAGCAGAAAGGTGCTGTAGAAGCATCGGTTCATGCTTTTCTTAATTATTGTTCATTAAAAGAAAGGCTGGAAAACAAAAAACAAAATTTGTGCTATTATTAGAAATGTGAGTATAAATGTATGAAAGGTCTTTCTTCATTTTGGCACAGTACTTCTATGAATTAATCCATGTTACAGTCTGAGGATTCTGTATGACGTTACTGCTGATAATATAAGCAGCTCTTTCTGAAGTTTGGAGCTCGTAGTTTTAGATGTGTATTGTCAACTGTGGTTACTTCTTCCTTTTTTGTTGCATATAGAACCTGAATGTTGATTCTAACATGAAAAAATTGTCCCTGTGATTCAGCAACGATTTTAACATGCAGCAACTTGTGGAATATGATACCACTCATTACTGTTACTAATTGCAGTTTAATATCGTTTATGTGAGCAGTGAATATGGGGCAGTGCTGTTTGATCTGGGCCCAGATTACTTTGTGACTGAAGATTAAAACACTGTGGATGGTAAAAGTGGTCAGACCTGTTTTAGTTTACTGGTGGAGATGAAACAAGAGATTTTATTTGCTCCATGAATTAAGTATTTACTAGTTCTAGTCATAAATAAGGTTGGAATTCCATTTAATATTCTTCCATATAGTTATATTTTTGAATTAGGAGCCTGCCTTGAACACAAATAAAATGTATCTGTTTAGTGAGGGATTCTGTTTTTGAAGTACAATCTTCTGTGACTCTCCAGGCTGAAGAGTTGGGCTTATGAGGCTCAACAAGGGAAAGTATAGAGTCCTACTTCTGGGGAGGAATAATGACATGCATCAGTAAAGCTGACCTTCTGGAAAGGAGCTCTGCGGAGAAGGACCTAGCTGTCTGGTGGATAACAGGTTGACCATGAGCCAGGAGTGTGCTCTGGTGGCCTAGAAGTCCAGTGGTATCCTGGGGTGTGTTTAAAAGAACAGTGTGGCCAGCAGGTCGAGGGACCTCTACTCTGCTTTGGTGAGGCCACATCTGGAATACTTTGTCCAGTTCTCTGCCCCTCGATTCAAGAAAGAAAGGGAACTACTGGAGAGAGTCCAGTGGAAGGCCAAAAAACATTAATGATTAGGGGCCCTTATGAAAAAGGGCTGAGAGTCCTGGGACTGATTAGCCTGGAGAAGGCTGAGAGGGAATCTTAGCAATGCTTATGAATATCTCAAGGGTGGGTGTTAAGAGGATGGGGCCAGGCTCTTTTCAGTGATGCCCAGCAGTACAACAAGGGGCAGTGGGCCAAAGCTGGAACACAGGAAGTTTCTTGTGAACATGAGAAGGAAATTCTTTAGTTTGTGGGTTAACAAGCACTGGAAGGAGCTGCCCAGAGTGGTTGTGGAGTCTTCTTTCCAGGAGATCCTTAAAACACACCTGGATCCTTTCCTGTGTAACCTACTGAAGCGAGCCACTTTTTTTTTTTCTTTTTCTTTTTTTTTTTCTTTAAAGTAAGTACCACCTCCTGAGAGCATAGGAGCAGGCAATTCCAAAAAGTAGTAAGTCAAACAGGCAGGGCAGAAGGGTGGCTTGGCTGATCAGCAGTCTTCTTCTAGAGCTTAGATGGAAGCAGAAAATGTGTGGCCACTGGAAGCAAGAGCATGCCACATGTGAAGACTACAGTGATGCTGTTTGTCTTTGTAGGGAGAAAATTTGTATGGCCAAAGCTCAGTTAGAGTTGAAGCTAGCCAGTACTGTGGGCATAATAGTGTATTTTTTTAATACATTAACAACAGAAGGAGGACCAAAGAGATCACTGGTCCATTACTTGATGAGGATGGTCACCTTTCCATCAGGGATGTAGATAAAGCAAAGATGTTTAATGCCTTCTTTCCCTCTGTTTTCAACACCAGTGATGAGCGCTGGGACTCCAAGTGCCTCAAGTTGAAGGACCATGACTGCAGTAATGATCAACTCCTTGCCAACCCGGAACTTGTGCAGTATTTGCTGCTCTATCTGAATGCATATAAGTCGATAGGGCCAGATGGATTCATCCCAGGGTACTCATAGAGCAGGCTGATGTCATCGTGAAATCTCTCAATAGTTTTTCAGTGGTCTTAGGCATATGGAGAGGTCCCATTTGATAGGAAGCTGGCAAACATTGTTCCAGTTTTGAAGGGCAAGAAGAAAGACCCTAGTAATTACAGGCCTGTTGGTCTTACTTCAGTGCTTTCAGAGAAAATTATTCTGGGAGTTACTGAAAAACACCTGAAGGACAATGGGCAATGTGCCTGTTGGGCACAGGCAACAGAGGTTGACAAGGGGAAAATCCTGATTAGCTGACTTAATCTCCTTTTACGATTAGGTTGGTGTAGAGCAAACAAAGGCAATGACAGAGCATTTATTTGAGAAACAGGTGCTATAAGAAAAGATATTAAAGAGAAATTAACTCACCCCTCCCAGTAACAGTTTGAAGAAAGGGGTGATCTGAGGAATGCAGCCTCCTCCTGTTTGGACTTGTGCCACAGCAGGAGGAGACGGGGGGAAGGGCAACCCACGCAGACTCAGATTGCCCCCCCCTCCTGTTCCAGACAGTCATGTGAGCATGTATTGGTTCAGGCTGTGACTTTGGAATTCCACTACAGTTGCCCATCTAGTTGACCTTCCAGCCAATTGATTCCAGTTGAGCTTTTGATGCTGCTTCTTACAGCATTCTTCTGGACAAAATGTCCAGCATACAGATAGACAAAATCATAATCCACAGTCTTTATAATGCACTCAGTGGGTGCCATGGACCTGGATTTGGATCATAGGCCAGGAAGACAGCACCTAAAGAGCAGGATAACGGATCATAATGGATCAGTTAGTAAATCTGCCTCAATGGGAGCCCAACTCAAATGCCTGTACGCAAACACCCAGAGCATGGGGAACGAGCAAGAACGGACCTGTGTGCCTACAGGGCTATGACGTCATTGGCATCATTAAGACATGGTGGGATGGCTCTCATGACTAGAATGTAGGAATAGATGGGTATAAACTCTTCAGGAAAGACAGGGAGGGGAGAAGGCCTCTATGTCAGCAGCAAGTTGGAGTCCATGGAGCTCCAATGGATGAGGAGCTGACAGAGAGCTTATGGGTTAGGGTTGAAGGGAAGGCAGGGGAAAGAGACATTGTAGTGGGGGTCTGCTACAGGCCACCCCACCGGGAAAACCAAGTCGATGAGGCCCTCTATAAACAGATAGGAGCTTCATGTTTACAAAACATGGTCCTCGTGGGGGTACTCAACCACCCCGATATCTGTTGGAAGGTCAACACAGCAGGTCACCAGTAGTTGAAGAGGTTCCTGGAATGTGTTGATGATAACTCCAGGTGGAACAGGAGCCCTTGAGAAAAGGTGCTATGCTGGACCTGTCCTCACCAAAAAGATGGGTTGTTGAGTAACATGAAGCTCAAGGGCAGCCTTGATTGCAGTGACCACAAAATGGTGGAGATCAAGATACTTAGGGTGTCATAGAGAGTGTGCAGCAAGCTTGCCACTATGGACTTCAGTAGAGCAGGCTTCGACTTCTTCAGGGAACTGCTTTGCAGGGTGACATGGGAGAAAGCTCTGGAGGGAAGGGGGGCTCAAGAAAGCTGGTCAGTATTCAAGGACCATCTCCTCCAAGCCCAGAAGCAGTGCATCCCAAGAAAAAAGAAGGCAGGCAATAATACCAGGAGGCCTCTGTGGATCCACAAGGAGCTCCTGCACTTGCTTTGATGCAAAAAGAAAGTCTATAGGGAGTGGAAGCAGGAACAGTTTACCTAGGAGGACTAAAAATAAGTTGTCCAAGTAGATAGTGATGAGGTTAAGAAAGCTAAAACCCAGATAGATAGAATTAAATCTAGCCAGGAACATAAAGGAGAACAAGAAGAAATTCTATGGGTATATTGTTGATAAAAGGAAGGCTAGGGAAGATGCAGGTCCTCTTCGAGTGGAAGCTGGAGACCTGGTCGTGAGGGATACGGAGAAGGCTGAGGTGCTCAATGACTTCTTTGCCTTGGTCTTCTCCGTCATGAGCTCCAGCCACGCCGTCCAAGCTGCAGAAAGCAAAGGTAAGCACTTGGAGAAGGAAGATCTGCCTGCTGTAAGTGAAGATCAGGTTCAAGACCGTCTAAAGAACCTGAAGGTGTACATGTCTATGGGACCCAATGAGATCCATCCATGGGTTCTGAGGGAACTGGCAGATGAAGTTGCCAAGCCACTATCCATCATACTTGAAAGGTCATGGCAGTCTGGTGAAGTTTCCACTGATTGGAAAAGGGGAAGCATAACTCCCATTTTCAAGAAGGGAAAAAAAAGAAGATCCAGGGAACTACAGGCCAGTCAGTCTTGCCTATGTGCCTGATAAGATCATGGAGCAGATCTTTCTGAAGGCCCTACTAAGGCACATGGAAAATAAAGATTAGGTGATTGGTGGTAAGCAACATGGCTTCACCAAGGGCAAATTAAGCCTGACAAACTTGCCTTCTATGCTGGAGTTACAGTGTCAGTAGATAAAGGAAGAGCAACTAACATAATCTCCCTGGACTTGTGCAAAGCGTCATGTGAGACAGTGTCAGACATCCTAGTCATCAGATTGGAGAAAAATGGATTTGATGGACGGATCACTCACTGGATAAGGAATTGGCTGGATGGTCACACACTGAGATAGTTGTGGTCAGTGGCTCAAGATCCAAGTGGAGACCAGTGATGAGTGGTGTTCCTCATGGATTGGTGCTATGACAGGTGCCATTTAACGTCTTTGTGGGCAATATGGACAGTGGAATCAAGTGCATCCTTAACAAGTTTGCAGATGACGGCAAGCTGAGTGGTGCAGTTGACACAATAGAGGGAAG
Organism: Pavo muticus; assembly: GCA_016647715.1. Lineage (NCBI taxonomy): Eukaryota > Metazoa > Chordata > Aves > Galliformes > Phasianidae > Pavo > Pavo muticus. The sequence continues at coordinate 172,477 of JACDJE010000650.1, read as the reverse complement.
GGATGCCATCCAGAGGGACTTGGACAGGCTTGAGAGGTGGGCCCATGCCAACTTCCTGAAGTTCATTGAGGCCAAGTGCAAGATCCTGCACGTGGACTGTGACAATCCAGCAAGCATAGTCTGGGCAGGGAATGGATTGAAGGCAGATCTGGATTTGGGAGTGTCAGTTGTTGAAAGACTCTGGCAATGTGTGCTTGCAGCCCAGAAGGCCAACTGTATCCTGGGTTGTATCAAGAGAAGTGTGACCAGCAGGTTGAGGGAGGTGATTTTGCCCCTCTCCTCTGCTCTTGTGAGTCTCCACCTGGAGTACTGCGTCCAGTTCTGGGGCCCCCAACACAAGAAGGACATTGAGCTGTTGGAGCTGGTTCAAAGCAAAACCACAAAGATGATTAGAGGGCTAGAGTGTCTTCCCTACAAGAACAGGCTGAGGGAGCTGGGGCTCTCCAGCCTTGCAAAGGAAGGCTCTGGGGGGGACCTTCCAATACGTGAAGGGGGCCTACAGGAAGGACGTGTAGTGACTGGAAGAGGGGAAATGGTTTTAAACTGGAAGAGGGTAGATTTATACTAGATATTAGGAAGAAACTGTTTGCTCTGAGAGTGGTAAGACTGGAACAGGTTGCCCAGAGATGATGTGGATGCCCCCACCCTGGAGGCATTCAAGGCCAGGCTGGATGGGGCTTTGAACAACCTGGTCTAATGGGAGGTGTCCCTACCTATAGCAGGGGGGTTGGAACTAGACGATCTTAAAGGTCCCTTCCAACCCATACCTTTCTGTATTTCTATTATTCTGTGATTTTCAGCTTTGTTGTCTGTTTCCATAGGGGCCCTTTCTTACCATTTCTCTTGAAGTTTTGCAGAAACATCAGAGCTGTCATATATTAACCCAGTGCAGCTGCTAGCAGTTGCATTTGCTCTGATATAAACCAGCTGCTTAGTGTTCAAATACTACTTGCTTTATGTTGTCACAGACATATTTGACTAGAGAAAGCTGGATGATTTTAGTTGTACTCTTCTATTTCAAGGCAGATGTTTAGCAAAATAAGTGTTTTTCTGATGGAGTTCATTTTTTTTCATGAAGAAGCATTGGTTTATTTGTGGCTATTGACTTTCATTGGAAAGATGTACTGCATGACCCAAGGATTTTAATAAGAAAAACTGGGAAAGATGTCATGATGCCATGGTCGCTGTCTTTGTATGTGAGAGCTATGTTAGTCTATGTAACTATTCTCCTAAAATTTTATAAATATCAAAATTTAATAGTCTTTTCTGAAATTTGTTTTGAAAGAGTAACAAGTTTTTGATCTTATTTTCTAAATTCAATGTTTTTAAGTAATAGGTAACAAATACACTTTTTAAAAATCATCTTATGTAATACAGCAAAAAAAGAGAGAAGGCTTAGATCCTTAACTTTGAGCTCCAAATGTTTTTGATTTCATGTAACACTTTAAAAATATAAGAATAAAAGGAAAGCCAAAAAAAGGATGTTATTCTGAGGTCATTTTTAAAATCTGGAATTCTTCCATGACAATCTCAGATGTATCGTGAATGTAGTAAGTTTGTCTCCTCTACTTATGTTTATTTCATCCTTCATGGCAGTGTTTTTCAAAAAAGAATAAAGAAAATTAAATCTTAATTCCTCAGAGACCCATCACATACCCTCTTGTATGTCTGGCATTAAGGAAATGTGATGTGAATGCTTGAGCCTCTTAGTGTGTATGGTTTCTTATCTTAAATTGACTCTACTGATTGAATGGTCCTTCTGCTAAATGACTTGTCAATTTTAAGGCGCAGTTGAGATCTTTACCAGAGAAATTTCTCTTCTAGCTTCTGTTTTGTTATTAATCTTCTTCTTTTTAGTTGGGTTTTTTTTTCCAACTTTTTACTAAAAAAATCTGTATACCTGTAATGCAGGTATTCATCACATTTCATAACCAGCTGTTGTAATACACAAAGGCTAAGAGGACACTTACCTAACCATCTATGTTTTGTTGTAACATCAATTTAAACCGAACTTTGTTTAGTTATCTTACCAAAGTGGAAATTTAGTCATTTTGATAAAAATTGAGGGTGGAGGGAGAAATTAGGAGGTGTATTCTGTATTTTTTTTTTGTTTTTTTTTGTTTTGTTTTGTTTTGTTTTGCTTAATCCTATTTTCCTAAAGTATGCAAACCTCTTATCTGCTTGTGAAGAAAAGTCAAAGACTTTCACATTAAGGTCCCTCCTGAGAAACCAAATGCCTGATTTTGAACATTGAGTCAGACTGTTCTCTGGCCTATCCCAAAAGAGGAGGAGACTGGAATAAAAATAATTGTCAAAGAAAAATGCTTTGTTTTGTTTTGATGGAGGAGGAGACTATACCATAAAATTTGCTGAAGAAGTGAGTAGCGGAGTCAAAAAGGTAGCTAATTACTTTCAGACTAATTGCGTCTCATTTTTACTTGTTTAAAGACTCTCATACTTTTATTTATGGGGGAAATGTGCAAACATTTTCTCAGAAGGTGAATTTTAGTGAAAATACTTTACGATGTAAAGAAAAAAACAAGGGGAAGAAAGGAGAGCAGAAGGTGGGGAAACTGAATACTGTAACAGTGCTTGACAGAAAATAAGTTCCTTTTAGCAAAGGCTCTCCTTTTTTTTTTCTGTGATGACTTTATAAATTCAGTTCTCTCCATGTGCTTTGACTGGGAAACATCAGTAGGTATGACAAACTACTTTAAGCCTTACTGCATGCATTTACTTTTCAAATGCATCTTCACCGGAAAAAGATGTGAAGCAATTTGTTGTTCCCATGGAGCACAGCCTATCTGTTGTTAATATGAGCTTGCAAAACTGTTCCTGAGAAATCTGAAGCTGAATTACTACTGGTGCTGCTGGGAAGGCCTGAGCATGTAGATGAAGGATTGGATTCTCCAGTTTCATTTTAAATGTGGTCTGAGTACTGAAATAGAAGATTGTTAGCTTGAGTTAATCAGGTATGATCTTCAAATGCCCTGGAATACATAGACAGTAATTAAGCTGAACTGGCACATGCAACTACTTTGCTCTGCCAGCTGCAATTTTGTTTTCTGGCTTAAATCAGTAAAAGTCTATTGGAAAATTGCATAAAGTGGGTTCGATTTGTTATATATTTCAGTGACTTAAATCTAATTCATTTCAGGGTTATCTTTTTTTTTTTTCCCCTTCTTTATTTCTTTTTTCAGGCAAGAGAATGGAAATGTTAGATGTGGAAAACTAGGAAAATACCCAACCATGATACTGGGACTTACCTTTTTGTCCCATCTGCTACATCCAAACTGCAGCTTGCAGGATCTGTGAGGTTGTATACAAATCAAGCACTATAAACACATAACAAGTGTGATTTGGTGGAGATAAAGGACGCACAAAGACCACCAGACTTCCCTGTTGCTATAATCTTTCCTGCCTCACCCCCTCAGTCTTACCAGAGCAGTTCTTCCAGCGAGTCCTCCGGTCTGTAACTGCCTGACGCATTAAAAAAAGCTGTGCTTTGTGAAGAAGGAGGCGCAAAATTACTGTGCTGTTCTCTAGTTGGTTTCCAAAAGGTGGGAATATCCAGTGAAGTTTTTTATATTTCCTGTTCAGTTCCTGCTTTTTCACCTTCAAGAACCATAATGCCTATGTCTCCATGAAAAGAAGTGTATGGACTTTCGATAAACATTTATGGAAATGACTTTCTTCTGCATTTGGTTAATATGGCTTTCCTGAATTCATGAGCAAGCAAAGGTGCATTGAATATTTTTAAACACGTATTTGTCTTGCTTGGAAAATAATTCCCTTAATATAGGTCTCAGTTTATCTGTGGAGATTGTGTGTTTTCTGTGTGGGAGAGAACTGAGGAACCAGAACTGATATAACTGAGATGATAAGGACTCACGTTCTGTGTAAGGAGATGGAAAAAACTGAAGTAGGAAGATGTGCTAGAGAGGGAGGGGAGAACTTTCACAGTTCTGGTGCAGAGTTCTTAAGATCAGAAAATGTGGCTTTGTGAAAAATTTCTGTTTTGCTTTACCTTTTTTTCCACCAGGATTTCCAATAGTCTTATGTATATGGTGGCTTTGCAATCTCCCTCCTGATTTCTTTCCAGAACTAAAAAACAGGGAGATTTATAATTGACACAACTATGTTTTACGATGATCACTCCATGCCAGTATGAAAGCAGTGTTGTACTTCTGTCAAATTTGCAGTGAATCCTTTAGAAATTTGATAAGCAGCTCTTCTGTCATAGCGTGACTGATTCTGGTTAATGTGTTCGGCTTGGATGTGAGATTATAATTTCAATGCCACAATGCTGTTGCAAATTTAGAGACTTGAAATTGAGTTTTCTACATCTCAAGTAAATGCACCACATTAGTTAGCTGTTTAAGAGATTTATTTATAGTTTAAATTCTTAATTTGACCAGCAGCAGGAGTAGCAGTATTTGGCTTTGGAGCAAACCTTTTAAAGCCACGCAGTGAGCTTAAAGGTATGGAGATTTGAGTGTATGTCCTCAGGTGGACCAGGTTTGAAAGAAAGAAGTTAACGTTGGGCACTATCTGTGTGTGTGTTACATATATTTAACAGATGTTGGTTTTTTTCCCCCCCATAACTCATTCCAGCACTCTTCCCCTGAAGTCAGAAGAAAAAGATGGGAGCATGGTCATGCTATTTGAGATAGTTAATGTCAAGCTGTTTGTTGCTGGCGTTCTGTATTCTTTCATAAGGTGGAGAGAGCTGTTAGTTCTACTAGAATGAGAAATTATAAGGTGTTTTTGTAGGGCCTTAGCAAGCTGGAGAGCAACTTCAAAACTTAAAAAATTAAAAAGCTCCCTACTCCTTGTTCCATACCTGAGTTATCCTAGGAAACTTTTGCACTACGCCAGTCCATGCTAAACTGAGCAATAGGAACATCTCTCTGAACTGACAGACATTAGATATACCTTACATCTTTATTTTGTATGAAATACCACATAGTCTGCTTTTTTTTTTTTAATTCTAGAAGGATAGATAGTGAGTTGAGCATGTGTATGAGCCTTCTGGTGAAGCACAAAACAGGTGGTGTATTGTCCCAAGCACATTGCGTATGGCACTCATCTCTTTGTGAAGAGATCCCTGAATAAATCCAAGAATGGTGTGGTTTGCATTTCTGTGTGGATCTGTTCATTTTCTCGAAGTAGCAGTATCCCTGAGGAGACTGTGAAATAGTAGTAGATAAGTTTATAATGATATAGGTATCTCTTTTGTGTATAACCTTTATTCTGCTGAGAAGAACTTAGAATGTTCAGTTAGATTAAGATTTGTGGGTGGAAGTAATAGCATTGCTCAGTTTATGTTAGTTTTTTTCTGAGTGATATGTTTGTACCTGTCAAATCTCAACGGTATTTATTTCCTGGCTGATGAAATAAGTCAAGTTTTTAAACAAAAAACAGAGTAACTTCAAAGGCTATTATGAGGGGTTAGTTAACTTTTAGTTAGCCAATTTTGCGTCTACATAAGGATTATGGTTAGTGCAGCTTGTACACCCTGTTAAATTATGTGCAGGCTCAGTGAAGTAAGCAGGGTGTTGCTACTGTAATGTACACTCTGAAAATCCATAACTACACGTGCAGTTGAAATTTGCACTAGAGTGTATCTGAACTTGCAATAGGAGTTTATTTTCATTTGCAACGGTGGAATTTTGTTGGTGAGAAACTGAACATAAGTTCATCAGTGACCTGCCAAAAAAAAAAAAAAAAAGTTGGCAGTTATAAAACATCATCTGTGTGTCAAGGTATTGTTCCTACAGTAGGCTTTAGAGTCATATTTTTAGTTGATACCACTGTTGATATCTGTGTGGTGTACTTGTGCAGGCATGCAAGTATACTGGGGTCGACAAATACTCTGGGATACTTACGTTGGGCAGATGCTGGTATTCCTAGCATGGGCAGACGTTGTGTTCCTTTGTGTGTATGTGGTGCTTTAGCTTTCATTTTAAACTCTTTACCAATCTGTTGGTTACTCTGCTGTCTTGAAGTTTATGGATCATGAGAATCCAGCCTTGATCAGCTAGGTGTTTCAACAGAAGAATCATAGAATGCTTTGGGTTGTAAAGGACTTCAGTAGAAGGTTACACCCCACCTCTTCCCAGGACTCCGATGCCTCCCACTAGATCATGTTGCCCAAACCCACATCCAACCTCACCTAGAACACTTCCAGAGGAAGAAGGAGAAAGAAGCTTTCCCCGAAACCTCAGCTGCTTTTGCAGAATTGTTTCACTGCTGTGTGAACTGAAGAGGATGGACTTGTACATCAGGGAAGATGCTGGCTTCAACTAAGCCAGCCTGGTCTTCTCCCTGTGTAACAGCCAGTGCAGCGAAGAATATACAACAGGTGATAGTTGTAGGTGACCCTCTTCTGAGAGGTACAGAGGACGGATATATGCCAGCCTGACCCAGTCTCAAGAGGGGCATGTTACGTCCTTGGATGCTAGAGACTAGTAAGCCTTATACAGCACATAGACTACTATAAACTGCTTGTTTCATATGGGCGTCAACAGCACTGTCAAGGGCAGTCCAAGCAGTCCAAGGTGTATCGTGAAGGACTACGGAGTCCTTGGGAGCATTTGTAAAAGGCTGTGGTGTGCAGGTAGTCTTCTTTTTCTTCCTTTTGTTAAAGGAAAAGGCTTTGCAAGGACCAATAGAATATGCAGATCAATGTATGGTGTGGTTGTGAGATTGATGTCATATCCAGAGATTTGGCTTTTTTTGAGGAACTGATGGGGTCTGTTTGTCAAAGGAGGGGAAGAACATCTTCAGTTACAGGCTTGCTGGTAAAGAGAGCTTTCAACTAAAGTTGCTTGTAGAGGGGAACCTCATTTGACTTTTATTGGTTCAGTGCCAATATCAGCAATTGATGCCTAAAGCCAGAAGAAGGATGAGAGGTCAGCAAGAGATCTTCTGAGGAGCAGCATGAAGAATTCCAGCCACTTTATTCAATAAAAGTTTGATCAGAGACTCAACTAAAATGCCTAAAATGCAAATACACATGGCATGGGGAATAAACAAAAGGAGTCTGAGATGTGTACGCGCCGGAGTGGCTGTAATCTTATTGGCTTTTTGGGTAAAACGTCGGTCTTTTGCACAGAATTTGAAATTTTCTCTTGAAACAGTAATTTTAATTAATTAAACATTAGATATTTCCTTATGCACAGTGGAATTCTTCCAGGTCTGTGAAACAGAACACAGTGTAGTTTGGTAAAGTCTTATGTAGGACCAGTTTAGTTCCATTGTAACTTAATCCTCTTATTTGGATTAGTGTTTTTTCAAGGTGAAATGGTTGTGTTATTCTCACAATATAATCCTGAATGGTGAAATACTTAATCTAGGTTATTTTATGAAATGCCAAATTTTGCCCTTGTTGAACTCCTAAGCAAACATTTTGAGGTCTTCTCAGCTATTTTTACCACTGTATTACGTTGCCTTAATTTTGTGTTCATGATTGTAGTCATTATTTAAAATAATGTACTGATGGGTGGTTTTACCTCTGGTGATTTTTTTTTCCTGTCATATTTTCATAGTAGTAGATTCTGAATTTTTAAAAATGTTTGTTTTAAACTTCAACAGATAGACTTAATGTGTTTTAAAGCTGTGAACATGGATTTTACAGAGTACTTAGAATGTGCCTGGGTGGTTCACTTTTATCAACACCCACACATGCTCTGTTCCATAAAAAGGCAAAGAGCGGGAGACTGGAAAAAATATGAGGAAATACACAGTATCATACCTTGCTTTCTGTGTACATTGTAACTTGGAGTAAAGCACTCTCAGTGCTGAATGTTGGCTTAAAAGATCTGAATTCAGGAGGTGATAATGTAAAACCAATTTGTGTTCTATATATGTTTGAAAGGTAGTTTGATTATTAATACTGAGAAAAGAAGACTGAGAGAGGACCTGATCCAGCTCTATAAATATCTAAGGTGTGGGGGGCAAAGTGGCGAGGCCAGACTCTTCAGCGGTGTGTGGAGACAGGACAAGGGGAAACGGCCAGAAACTGGAGCATAGGAAGTTCCGCACCAGTGTGCGCAAGAACTTCTTTATGGTGAGGGTGACGGAGCACTGGAACAGGCTGCCCAGGGAGGTTGTGGAGACTTCTTCTCTGGAGGTATTCAAGACCCGCCTGGACACCTACCTGTGTGACCTGGTGTAGGGAACCTGCTTTGGCAGGGGGGTTGGACTCGATGATCTCTGGAGGTCCCTTCCAACCCCTACGGTTCTGTGATTCTGAACAAATTGTTTTATTTGTTGTTTGAATACATTAGGAGGGCTTTCTTAGAACATGTTTAAATTAGCTGGAAAAATAAAGTTTGTTTTTCTCATTTGCAGGCAAATAACTTGGAAGCCTTTGAAAATCATGTAACCAGAACCGTAAGTAATTGCATTTCATGTATTTATTTTTCCTTTACTTGGCCTGATTTATTTACTTATTGTCCTTTCTGTGGTTGTTCATTTTTATTACATCCTCACAAAGTATTTGCTAGCCTTTTTCTGAGCATGCGCTTTGGTTTCTACGCTGTGTGAAACTGTCTTTGATTAGGATTCCTAACTATGTAGTGTCATGCCCAACTTGCCATTCACCCCCCTTTTATCCAGATACTGTGAAATGAACTCTGTGTTCCTTATTTTGAAGTCAAGTAGTAGAGAATTAAAGAGAAATATTAAAATCTTTGTAGACTGATTGCATTCAAAGGGCTTAAGTTATTCTAGACGGTTTCTTATTAGCAAGAAGAGTGTAAGTTTTTGTACTGTGGTCAGTATGCTATTCTTTTGCCTTAATTGGTTCAGGTGTGCCATGTTACTTACAAAACAAATGAAATGTCCCTTCCCAGCTCTTTGTTATCGTCGCTGCTGTAGTGTTAATGGTACAAGTGGTATTAAATGCATTTAGTGAAGTGCAATAGAACTTGATTTTCTAAGTGGTGTAGAAATTTCTGCAAATGGGAAGTATTCCATATTTCAATACTGATAGCACTTATACTTTTATCACAGTCTCTGAAATAGTAAAACAAGAAAAAAAACAAAAGAATTTTGGGGATCCTTTGTCTGTTCATTTTATTAGAGATGTCAAGTTTCTTTGATTCTGAAATAAGTCATGGTAGATACCTATAGTTAACTCTGTGGTGCAGGTATTTGGTTCACCACTGTAAAGGTGAAATTGACATTTAAAAAGAAGCAGAAGGATTCAGTCTTCACCAATTCATTATTCCATTCAGGATCAGCTCTCTATTGCAGTAAATGAACATCTGTTTCATAGTGTCGTCTTGTGCACGTTGGTTTTGTTTTCCACTGTTGTCTGTAGTTCAGTATTGCAGGCTTCTTCTCGTGTCAATTGCAGAATGTAAAGAGTTCTGATCCTTGACTGCATACGTATATAGGCAGGAGGCTTTCACGGAGGTTTCTTTATTAGTGGTATAGTTTGTTTTCTTGGGGTGGCAATAATGTTTTTTCTACAACTCAGGCCATCTCTTTAGTTGCATCTATAAATTACATTAATCTCCCCATGCAAAGTCTCTTTTGTCTGTGATGGTAATTGGTGAGTGATCTCCCTGTCCTTATCTCAACCTTTGAGCCTTTATTCATCATATGTTCTCCTTGTGATATTTTGAGGAGGAGGAGTGAAAGAGCAGTGTGGTGGAGCTTAGTGTGAAACCATCATATACTCTTGTTCTTCTTTTGTTTTCTTAACAAAATTGAAAGAGATTGATTTAACCCAGTTGAATATTTTTTTTGGCTCTGGGATTTCTTCTCTCTTCTTCCATCTCCTTTCCATCTTGTTCTATAATGTCTGGTCCAGGAGAGAAAAACTCTATTGCTTTCACCCACCAACGTGGCTACTAAAAGAATGTTTCTAGCATCTACCTGTATTGCTTTGTGTGAAAGTTCTGTAAGCATCAATATAGAGGGCTTTGCTTGAATTCTATACGGTGTCAGAACCAACATTTTGTTGGATTTTAATGTGAACATATTAAAACCAAATAAATGAGGCTTCTTGTTTTAAGAAGTGCCAGAAGTGGTTTTGTCTCTTTCTTTCCAAGAATTAAGTGCATCAGTACATGTAGTTATCTCTTAGTAAGGGGCTAAATTTGGGATGAAAGTTTGATTCAGTTTGCATCTTCAACTAGGTCAGACAGAAACTCAAGAGATCTTCTTCTGAAGTCTTCCTTTTTGCTACCACATTATTTCTTTCCACTGTGGACATCACTGTTCTTTTTACAGAATGAGGAAATCAAGTATATACATGGTGGAATTTTGGGTTAGGTGTTACTAAGTCATGCTGTACAGGACTTGTACAGAGCTCTTCCTTAATGCATTCGATGTGAATTAATGTAGATATTTTTATATCCTACTGCATCTTCTGTGCTTAGTTTAATTGCCTGTGAATAGTATTCATTCTGAAAGCTCATTCAGATCTTTGAAGTAATTATGAAACTGTACTACAGCCAGAGGTGGAGCGCGTGTATTGTTTTAGTTTAGAGGTAAATTCCTTACATAATACATAATATGATAACACTTCAATACAGACATAGTAAGTTTCCCAGTGCGACTCTGTTCTTGTAGGGAGCTATGTGAAACAGCTGTAAGGTTAGAGCTGTGCCTCAGGTAAAAGTTTACATACAGAAAAGGGATGGTAGCAATGTGCAAAGCTCACTTCATGCTACTTGGGCTTTTACTTTCCTGGGGGCTTTGTTCTGTTTGGAAAGAATCTAGCTAGATAAGGCTCTCACAGGTAGCTTTACTGTTCTTTCTGATATCTCTTCCACCATTTGTATGCAAGTGAAAAGATTTCTTACAAATTGTATAAAAGTTGTGTTTGCTGCAGCTTTAGATTAATCTGAGGAGAGATGATTGAAATAGCAATGTGGTCTATCTTTATTAAAAAAAAAAAATAATCCCTGAATGCATTTTCACTGGAACAAGAATGGCTTTTTCTGTACTTCCAGTGTCACACTGCCTCAGAGATGGAGTAAACACCGTGTGATTGCTAGCTTTTTTCTGATCTGCTTATCTGGTTCCCTTAGTAGTTAATGACAGTGTTGAAGTGTTGGTGAATTTCTTTGCTGTCCTACTTGGGTGATCTAGCTTCTTAGATGTTCTCTCGAGTAATCTTAGTATTATTTGAGCAGCATTGTGATATACTCTCATCTTTTTGTCAATGGATGCAATGAGCTCTCTGTACTTCTCATCTTTTTCTGTTTTAACTGATATAATAACATATAATACAGTGCTGTGAAATGTCTAGTATTGACATGATGGTGTGTATTAAGGGGGATATGCATGTTACTTCCTGGTGAGATGGAACTCACCTGGATCTCTTAGGCTCACAGAATAGGCTGTTGTCATTTGGCTTTGGAGAAGCCTGCCGACTGGTGCCACGAAATCGCTGTGTAGTCTTTGAAGAGAAACCTCAGGGATCCTTTGCTTTGAATGAGTGCACAGTGCATGCTTGAGGGGGAAAAGGAGGAAGTGAAATAAAGGAGAAAAAGATGAGGCTAAAGCTTTGGGAAGAGAAATGAAAATATTTTTAATCTTGCTTGAGGAAAACTCATTTAGAAAAACTAGTTGGGAAGACAGTTATTTCTTCAAAACTACCAAACAGTATATGGGAACCACAGAAAAGAAATATGTGTTAACAGCTAAGGGCAAAAATCATACCTACATATAATTTGAATAAGTGTGTGTTTTGTGGATGATGTGATGCTGCTTTACAGACATACATAACATTACAGTTGCTTGAATTTTATTATTGATTGCTTATTCTTGTTCAGCAGCTCCTTTGGAATCTTTTTCAGTTAGCGTCACCTATTAAAGCTTTTGCTGAGGAGTAAGACACATGGTACAGCTGTTGTTATCTAAAAATGATAGCATTTTGAGGTATTTTGAAAATGTTTCATATCTCTTATGCTTCTTAAAGGTGTCTATGTGGTGTAAAGGATTTTCTTTGCCGCAGTCTGAGCACTGCAGTTTTTGGCAAGAGTAAAACACTGTAAGCACTTTGCAAATTCTCTGATTGGATCTGTGAAGTCTCTTCCCTTTGCTGTTTCTGGTGTCAAGCTGTATTCATCATTTACAAGAGAGTCACTGAAACATGCTTTGACCTGCTACTGGCAGGAGACATGCTGAGCTAGACAGACTGTTTTAAAAACTACTTCCGTATAAAGAAACTGCAATCTCATTTCCCAGAATGCTCGTAGTAAGGGTTTCCGGTTGTTATTTAAACTTTCTGATTATTTTTTATCCATGTTTTTAATTACCCATTAAAACTATAGTTGCAGTGTTGCAAGATGCATAGAAATTGCTAAAGACTTTGGAATGACTTGAAATAAACTTCTGAGTATCCTGGCTACATTTGTAGTTTGAGTGTTGACATGGCTAACTCACCTATGACCGTATGTTCCTGCTCTATGTGCAAGAGACAGATTGCATCTGCCAAGGTTTTTCTGTAGTGTTGAGTATTAGGCAGCAGTGGTTAGAGCTAGTTTGTTAGCTTTATGACATTCAGTGTGAACTCTCAGTCTTGACATTGTAGATCTAAGTGTTCAGAAATACTAGAATTTCCACATATAAATATGTATATGTATATCTCTATGTGAAGAAAAGCATTAATTATACTCCATTCTTAAGTATGGACTTTGAGCACATTCAGTGTTCTTGTTTGAAGTGCTCTGAGTAGAAAAAAAAAGGTTATGTGCCTTTTCTTAATTACGAACTTCAATTATTTAAGGAAGCAAAGAGGAGATCGGTTGAACACCCAGCTGTGCAAGAAGTTTTTAGGCTTTGGGCATAGGTGCTCTTCTGAATCTAAGTGAGTTGGAAAATAATCTTTCTGCCTTGCTTGATTTTTTGCTATCCCAATCAGATCGGTAGATGAATGTCCAAATGTAAGCGCCCCAGAATTAAACAGCAAAGCCCTACAGTTAACTTGTACAAGGCACCCTACCCTGTCTTGATGATGTGTTTTAGGGAAGAATCATGGAAGCAGCTTTGCTAGCAACTACAGGTCAGGCTGGTTTTACCAGGAAGAGATCAAGCTGAGATTTGTAAATTCTGCAGGCACTGCTGCTTCATCAAATCATAGAATTGTTTGAGTTGGAAAGGAGCTTTACAAGTCTTCTAGTACAACTCTCTTGCAATGAACTGGGACAACTACAGCTAGATCAGATTGCTCAGAGCCTGGTCCAGCATGAACTTGAATATTCCCAGGGACAGGGCATCCATCATCTCTGGACAAACTGTTCCAAGTGCTTCTCTACCCTTATTGTAAAAAATGTTTTTCTTATATCCAGTTTGAATCTTCCCTCTTATAATTTGAAACCATTCCCACTTGTTGTATCAAAGAATCAAAGAATCTGTCCCTTCTTGGGACCCGCCTGGACGCCCACCTGTGTGACCTGGTGTAGGGAACCTGCTTTGGCAGGGGGGTTGGACTCGATGATCTCTGGAGGTCCCTTCCAACCCCTATAATTCTATGATTCTATGATTCTTTCTTACAGCTGCCCTTTAGATCTTGACAGGCTGGTATCAGGTCTCTCCAGAACCTTTTCTTCTCCAGTCTGAACAGCCTCAGCTTTCTCAGCCTGCCCTCTTAGGAGAGATGTTCCATCTCTTGGATCATTTTTGTGGCCCTTGTCAGGACACACTCCAACAGGTTCATTTCTCTCCTTTACTGAGGACTCAACACACGGATGCAGTGCCCCAGGTGAGGTCTTGCTAGTGTAGAGTAGAGGAGCAGGATCACCTCTCTTGACCTGCCAACCATGCTCCTTTTGAGGCAGTGCAGAGTATAGTTGTCTTTTTGGGCTGCAAGGAAACATTGCTGGCTCATGTCCAGCTTCCCATCCACCAATACCCCCAATTTCTTTTTGGCAGGGCTGTGCTCAATCCTTTCACCCCCCCAGCTTGTATTAATAATGGGCGTTGCCTCAACCCAGGTGCAAGACCTTGCTCTTGGATTTGTTGAACCTCGTGAGGTTCTTCCGGGCCCTTTGCTCAAACCAGTCTAAATCTCTCTGGATGGCATCTCATCCCTCAAATGTGAGGGCGTACTTAATCCCACAGTTGATGTCAGTGATGAAGATATTAAAGAGCACCAGTCCCAGTACTGACCCCTGAGAGACATCACTACTAATCTCCGTCTGAACACTGAGCCTTTTCCCACCGTTCTTTGAGCATGATCTCTCAGCCTGTTCCTCATCCACTGAACAGTCCACCTGTCAAATCAGTATCTTTTCAATTTGGAGAGAAGGGTATTGTGGGGGACAGTGTCAGAGGCCTTATTGAAGTCCAAATAAAAGATAGTCATGGCTCTTCCCTTGTCCAGTGACACAGTTACAACATTATAGTAGGCCACTGGGTTGGTCAGGCAGAACTTGGCCTTGGTGAAGCCATGCTTGTTGTCTCTTACCACCTCCCTGTCTTTCATGTGCCTTAGCGTAGCTTCCAGGAGGACATGATCCGTGATCTTCCCTAGCACAGGGATGAGGGAATATGATGGGTCAGTAGTTGCTTGGATCGTCCTTTCTGCCCTTCTTGCGAGGGGCACATCTTTCTTTACTATTACTGTTATTATACACCGGGGAACAGATCACTGGTTTTACAGGTCCAGTGTACAGAACAAAAATAGAGAGTACTACTAAACAAATAGCAACTTGTGGTAGAAATGATGATAAAACTTCTGCAGAGTCAACTCCAAAGCAGTTTTATTTATATATTTTAATATTTACTGTAAAAATAGATATACATTAACAGAAAGACGTTTATGTTCACAGTGCACTTTTTTTTTCGTTATTACATTAGAAATCAATCTAAAAACAGTTATCAAAAGATTATGCAAATTTTGGTTCCTATCCAAGAAATAGAAGCTTATGTTTCACTGTAGCTATTTTTTTTTTTAACTGTTTCAGTAGGGATCATCATCATGAAACACTTGAATGATTGGTGTAGTTCATTGCCCTGTTTTTTCTGCAGTACTCCAAAGCGTATAGAACTGGCTCTACAGTGAGCCTACAACAAACTGGATGCAGGAGACAAAGATGATAAAAAGAATCAGTTAAGGAGGCTGTGAAAGGGAAGAGCTGCATGACTTGAGTTTTCACAGGAAAAGGGCAATGACACAGGGCCCACTGAAACTGTTGCTCAGTGACATTATTCTGTGTCTGGAGAGAAGACAGTTGTCACTTGAAAAGCAATTGCTTCACCCCTGGCTTTTGTGGAAAGACTGTAGCTAAATTTATATGGCCAAGTAATTCCCTTTTGTTACTTAGGGATATATTTTTTAATGTAATTGGGATTTATCTGTATGTATATATACCTAAAAATCCTTAAAAGTGAATTTGTAGGTAAATTGAAGAAGTTTTCTTTATTCAGAAATCTGCCTTTCAGATGATTGATATACTGTTTGCATTGCCAGGCAATTCCCTTGAAGCAGGAGAAAAGAACTGTGTGAGAAACTCAAAGGAAGAACAATATCTGGGTATTCTGTCCTATTGGCAACTAGTGAAGTACTGTTTCCTTTGGATGTATTCTAATTACTACTACAATTTTGTTATCAAAGTGTAATTAAACACCCCCATTTTGAGCTGTTATTTTTTGTTCCCTTTTGTACCTCAACAGTAAAAGAAAATCAGGTCTAGTTTCGCAAGATTTTCTTCGTAATCATCCATTCTGGGAGGTACCAGCCTGCAATTGCTGCCTTAAATGGCTACCCATGGAAGGAGATGATTTTCCCTTTATGCATGGTCTTCCCTGTGCCTTTGTGTTCTGTACAGATTACAGAATTTCCTTTTGTGAGAAATGCTGTAAAAACTTATTATAGTTATTTACTTACTGTAGCACCTGCAGTCTTCAAAATCCTAAGAAAGGATTGAGTAAAAAGAAGCTAAAAGAAAATACCACGAAATTTTCCTGTTTTCTATAGTTCTATTTAAGAGGAATTTGTGGAACTGGAACCAAGCACTTCAGTGAGGTGTATGTTATGCCATCAGATGTGCTTGTTTAAAACTGACAGAAACAGCTGATTTCCAGAAATTTTGGGAGGGGACATGCTAGTCACGTGCTTGGATGTGTCCTAGCTTTAGACCATTGAATAGAAGGTTTTAAAGCCTAGCAGAAGTTACTTGGTTTGGAAATACGTTGTACGTGTAGCCAAAATAGGTAGTTTATTAGCATTCCAACTCTTACACTCCCTCTATATAATCTTTTCTGTGCATTTTTGTGTGTACTAAATATAAATTCAGGGCAGGAAGATGAATGAAGTCTTTCTCCTAATGAAGTTACTGATGTTTGATATTAAAATGAATTTCTGATTTTCTGTATAAAAAGATTTCTAAATGTTAAATATCTTCTCCCTTTTTATTTAATGTTAGTGCAGCAACAGCTATCTTTTTTTTTTCCCCTAAAAATTTTACTGGAAGGGATCCTGTCCCCTCTGGATGTCTTTATTTCTCTCCATCATGTACAAAGGGAGCTTAGGTGACTATCACATTAGTACTTAATTCTGAGACAGCTAAAATTAAATTAGAGAAATGCTATTACTAAGGTTCATGTGGGAGAAAATTATGGCACTCTAATGCATAGTTGCTGTTACTGAACAAAGGGGACTACAGAAATGACACAGTAAATTCTCACAAAGCAAAATCATTTATTCTCTTTCTTCTGCTCAGACTTGCAGTACTGTTACTGGAATAAATTCAGTATATTTTTCAGTATTTTCATGATAGCAGCTTAATGGGTTTATGCAGAAATACAAGCTCCAGTTTCTCAGAAATCCATTGAATGTCTGTTCTAATCTTAATGCACAGCTACCATGGAAAGCACAAAAGACTAACTGTTAGACAACCAGTGCTTTTCTGACAGTAGTGACTCCATATATGTTCTGCATGAAGAGCTGGATGTAAACTGGTCATAACCACAGTGTTTACAATTGTGGTTAAAATGTAAGAAAATGATACTCTTATCCTATTGTTGTAATTTTCCACAGTAGGATCATAATAAGAGTGGGGAAAAAAGACAGTAACATTGACATAAATTCAACAAGAAAGTTACTGTATTGACCTTTCTACTTTATTTGTTCCAGAATTCCAGCAGTGTTTTGAAGAACTCTTTCAGTTGTGACAAAGGATCACAGTACGTATTTCTTTAATATTTGGTGTGGTAATGTCACAAATTGCTGTCGTGTTTTAGGTTTTGTTATTTGTGGTTTAGATTTTTAAGAACAGTCTTCTGCAAGACATATTCTGCTGTGCAAAGAACGTTTATACAGTCCTCTGAGAAAAGAACCGGGCATACTTGAAGACCTTACTTTTGCCTTATTGCCTTATCATAGAATCTTTAAGGTTGGAAAGACCATTAAGATGTTTTAACATGACCATCAAGCCATGCCTGTAATTACTCTAGACCATGACTCTCAGTGTGACATCTACCCTTCTTGAACACCTCCAGACATGGTGACTCTACCACCTCCTTGGGCAGCCCTTTCCAGTATCTCAGCACTCTTTCTGAGAATGAATCCTAATATCCAACCACCCTGGTGCAAGGTAAGGCCGTTCCTCTTGTTCTGTCGCTAGTTACTTGGAAAAAGAGGCTGATCCCCACTTTCCTACAGCATCCTTTCAGGTACTTGCAGAGAGGGATAAGATCTTCCTAAGCCTCCTCTTCTCCAGGCTAAACAATCCCAGTTCCCTCAGCCTCTCTTCATAAGACTGGTGTTCCAGACCCTTAATCAGCTTTGTTGCCCTTCTCTAGACATGCTCCAGAGCCTCAGTGTCTTTTTTGTAGTAAGGGGCCCAAAACTGAACATAATACTTAAGGAGTGACCTCATTAGTTTCAAGTACAGGGGCATGATCCCTTCCCTAGTCCTTCTGACTACACTATTTCTGATACAAGCCAGGATACCATTGGCCTTCTTGACCACCTGGGCATATTGCTGACTCATGTTCAGCTGGCTGTCAACTAAGACCCCCTGATCCGTTTTCACCCCCAGTCGACCTGAACTGCTGATAAATGATGGAAAGTGGCTTAGCAGTCACCTCTGCCAGCTCCCTCAGTACCTTTGGGTGGATTCTGTGTGGCCCCATGGACATGTGACAGTCCAGTTGGAGTAGCAGCTCACTGTTTCCTCCTAAGTTGTGGGTATATTTTGCTCCCTATCCTAGTGTTCCAGCTCTAGGGGCTGAGTACCCTGAGGATAAGTGGTCTAACTCTTAAAGATAGAAGTAAAGAAGGCATTAAGAACCACAGACTTTTCTTTGTCCCCAATGACAGTGTTCCTTTCTGTGTCCATTAAATACAGGAGGCTCTCTCTGGCTCCCCTCTTGCTGTTAATATATTTGTAAAAGCATTTTTCCTTGCCTTTAACAGTGATGTTAACAGATGAAGTTCTTGCTAGGCTTTTGCTTTTCTAATTCTCCCTCTGTGTATCCTAGTGACATCCTTATGCTCTTCCCAGGTTGCCTGACTCTTCTTCAAAGATCATAAACTCTCTTTTTTTTTTTTCCTCCAAGTCTCATCAAAAGCTCCCTGTTCTACCAGGCCAGTCTTCTTCCCCACCAGCTCATCTTATGGCACATGGGGATAGCCTGTTCCTGTGCCCTGAAGATTTCTTCTTGAGCAATGTTCAGCTGTCCTGTACCCCTTTGCCTTTCAGGACTGACTCCCAAGGGATACTCCTATCTAGCGTTCTAAATAGAAGTCTAGCCTCCAGAATTCCAGGGTAGCATTTTTTCTGACCCTGATTTTATAGTCTCTATACCCAAGACAGCTTCCAGCCACCACATCTCCGACCATTCCTTCTCTGTAGACAGCAGATCTAACAGAGTGCTTCCCCTGGTAGGCTCTCTTACCATCTGTATCAGGAAGTTCTCTTCTGTGCACTCCAGGAACTTCCTAGACTGCTTCCTCTCTGCTGTATTGTATTTCCATCAGATGCTGAGTAAGTTGAACTCCCTCACAAGAACCAGCGCTACTGACTTTGTGACTTCTGCAAACTGCCTATAGAACACTTTGTCTCTTCATCCTGGTTGAGTGGTCTTTAACAGACTCCTACTAGGATGTCAGTCGAGTCATTGTGAGTGTCAGCTTTGCTGGCCTTTCCCTTATCCTCACCCATAATGGCTCTATGTTATTATTTCCAGTATTGAGCTATATAGAATTGAAACACTCTCTGACATGGAGAGCCACCCCACCGCCCCTCTTTCCTTGCCTATCTCTCTTAAAGAGCTTATAGCCCTCCATTGCAGCACCCCAGTCCTGAGAAAGATTCCACCATATTTCAGTGATGGCAATTAAGTCACAGTTCTCCTGTTGTACCATGGCTTTGAGCTCCTCTTGTTCATTGCCCATGCAGTGTGCATTAGTGCACTTCATCTGGGCTATTGGTCTCACCCCTGACTCTGGAGTGCTGCTCCTAAGCCCATCTTAGCAGGTCTGTTTTTATTCCCTTCCCCATTCAAACCTAACTTATGATTGTCATCTTCTGATTATTCCATTAAGAAGGATCAGGTAAGGTGTCTGTTTTCACACTCAACCTGGAGAAGTATCAGACTAACTAGCCTGTGAGATTAATTGCATTATATTAGTGTGTGTTACAGTTTGGGGACTAGTTTTAGATCCACCTAGTGTTACTCAGAGCAGATTTCAAGATGGTGCCTATCTGCAATGTTTCATAGACAACTAGAAAATCTACCAGTTCACAAAGCATTTGCAGAATTCTATAGGAGGAGAGATATGTGTAGTCATGTTTGTATATTGTGGGTTTTTTGTTTCGTTTTTTTTTTTAACTCCTATGTTTTTTGCGCTAGTGTTTATTAAAATTGCTTGCATTAATCATTGCTTTTCTACATTATTGATTGCAGAGGTTTTTTTCATTATAGTTTTGATGTGAAGAACTCTGGTATTTGGCTACTTTATTTACATGCTGAAGAATTTGAGCTTCATGGTATTCAGTAAATTTTTATTTTCAGTGTAAACTCTGAAAACATCAGATGCTGATTGTATGAGTCCAAGTCACAGTTTCTTCTCATTAATATACTATTTGTTCTCTGCTGCTTTGTTCTGAACTGACTCATTTAATTTCTTCACAGAAAGTGCCGAGGTGCAGACTTTGATCACATTATGGAGGAGGGCTATGAACTTGACCTCACTTACATCACAGAACGGATCATTGCTGTATCCTTCCCTGCTGACTGTTCTGAGGAAACTTACCTCCACAATCTACAAGATGTAACACAAATGCTCAAATCCAAACATGGGAATAATTACCTGGTATGTGTATCAGTCTTTTGTGCTGCATCTTCTTCTGTCTTGCAGGAAGACCATGTGTAGGGTCAGGAGTACCTCTATAATCTATAAGTCACTTACCTAAAATGTTGTTGGTCCACCTTTAGAGTTTTGTAAGCCAGAACTGGATTGTTGGTAATTTTTTAAGCTGTTAGGTAAGACAGATATTAAGAACACCTTTCTGCTGTCACTGCAATCCCTTGCAGTCACTGTTTTTATAGTAGATAACCAAATGCTGTAGAATAATTGCACTGACTGTTGTTGTTGTCCAAAGCATACTTTTAAAAGATCCATATGCTACTGTGTGGAATGCATTCTTTTTTTTTTTTAGCAGTCAGCTAAATCTGGGTACTCAGCTTAGGCATCTCACGGTCACTGGTGATTGTGCTTGGGCTGTCTCTGCTTGTGTGTGTTGTGAAACTGTAACAAAGAGCATTAGGGTTACTGTATTTGTGTTCTGTCCAGCTCTTCCTCATTAACCTGATTTTTTTTCCTGCTGTTTCTTTTTCTGTAGGAAATTACGTTGTGAGCAAATCTCAAAGGAGCTCTATGTGCAGAGTATTATTTTTGATGATAATCCAAACTTACTTTCATATACTGTTTTCTGCCTAATACATCTATTACCTAAAATACGTATATTATACTTGCTTGTTTTGAGAACGTGAATTTTAAACAAGGCCAGTATTTTATTTACTTTTCTTCTCCTATTTATTGTATTTTAATCATGGCATGTAAGTTATTAGAATCAAATTCACAGCTTCGGTAGCATAAACTTATTTTATAGTAAGTTTGCAGTGTGATTCTACCTACTAATTTAGATACACTGTATTTTGCTCAGAAACAGGGGTGACATAGATGCATTGTGAGCTAGCTATTGTTCTGAAGATACATCGGGAGTAGTTACACCTGTTAGTATTATAAAATCTCGATGTGTGTATTGTAAGTCTTTTTTTTAGGATGAGAAGATGCCCTTTCTCTAAGTGGGGCTACAATCTGTTTATTTGTATATTTTACAGTTTATTAAAAATATGTATACATTATAGCCAGTACTTTGGCATTCTGCTAGACTGGTCAAAAGAAAGTTCGATTGCTCAAGTAGATTTTTGCAAATTCTCAAAATAGCCAATCAAATTATAGCCAGGCTATAGAGCTGGAGAGTTAATTTTTAAACTGTATCTGTTGTTCCTCGTGTTTCAAAGATGCCTTCAGTTTGTTTGAGAGGCACGTGTGTAGTAGAGGAGGAAAAAAAAAGCACCAAAACAAAACCACACAAAACAACCACAAACAACAACAAAAACCCTGCAATTGAGAAGTTCTGCTAAAGCTGGTTAGAATAGTTTTATGCTTTCACTTGATCAGGGTTTCAGCTAGCAGAAAATATAACATATATCAGTATTTGTTGTTTCTTGTCTTGCTGTACTCCTTCAGGATTTATTTATCTGTTAATTGTTGCTACTGTGATTCATAGAAGGGAGAAAGAGGAAAGAGGAAGTGGAAACTAGTTAGGCATGTGTATGTGGGAGCATACTGAGAAGTTTATGAACAGTCACCCATTTATGTCCAAGTTATTAAGAACCAGATGGTAAATACTGTAGTCTAAATTAATAATTAGTTCTTCTGTGAAAGCAAAATGAGCTCCAAACCCACTTCTACTATTTGTAAAAAGAAAAAAATTCATTGGCTACACTGCAATTTTTACAGAATCACAGAATAGGAGGGGTTGGATGGGACCTTTGGAGATGCATCAAGTCCAGCCCCTCTGCTAAAATAGACTCCCTGCAGTAGGTTGCACAGGAAGTTGTCCTGACAGGTCTTGAAATCTGCAAAGAAGGAGACTTCACAACCTCTCTGGGCAACCTGTCCAGTGTTCTGTCACTCTCGCAGTAAAGTTCTTCCTTGTGTTTGTATGGAACTTACTGTGTTCCAACTTCTGCCCCTTGCCTCTTGTTCTATTGCTGCATGGCATCATAAAGAGTCTGCCTCCATCAACTTGATTTCCACACTTGAGATATTTGTAAACATTAATGAGATCCTCTCTTACCCTTCTCCAGACTCAGGAGTATGAGATCTCTCAGCCTTTCTTCATACAGGAGAGATGCTTAAGGCCCCTAATCATCTTTGTGGCCCCCCTTTGTACTCTTTCTAGAAGATCCCTCTCTTTTTTTGGTGCAGGTAGCCCAGAACTGGACACAGTATTCCAGATGTGGCCTCACCAGGGCAGAGCAGAGGGGGAGGATCACCTTCATCGATTTGCTGGCCACACTCTTTTTTAACGCACCCCAGGATACAGTTGGAGTTCTTGGCTAGCAGGGCACACTGCTGGCTCATGGTCAACCTGTTATCCACCAGGGCTCCTAGGTCCTTTTCCGCAGAGCTCCTTTCCAACAGGTCGGCCCCTAGCCTGTACTGATGCA
The DNA here is from genome assembly GCA_016647715.1 of Pavo muticus. Taxonomy (NCBI): domain Eukaryota; kingdom Metazoa; phylum Chordata; class Aves; order Galliformes; family Phasianidae; genus Pavo; species Pavo muticus. Next base: position 149,761 of record JACDJE010000650.1, on the reverse strand, counting down.
TGCGATTATTCCTCTCTAGGTGGTAGGAATATGTATTTGTTCCTTGTTGAACCTCATAAGGTTTCTCCCCACCCAACTCTTTGGCCTGTCCAGGTCTTGCTGAATGGCTGTACAGCCATGTGGTGTGTCAGCCTCTTCTTCCAGCTTTGTATAATCAGCAAACTTGCTGAGGGTGGGCTCTGTCCCTTCATCCAGGTCATTGTTGAAGCTGTCGAACAAGACCAGTCCCAGTACTGACTGCTGAGGAACACTGCTAATTACAGGCCTCCGGCTAGACTGTGCTCCATTGATCATGACCATCTGAGCTCTGCCAGTCAGCCCTTCCTAAACTTCATTACAAGGATGTTGTGGGAGACAACAGTTGTCAAAAGCCTTGCTGAAGTCAGGGTATATAACATCCTCTGCTCTCCTCTCATCTACCCAGCTGGTGATGACTTCACAGAAATCTACCCCAAGTTGGTTAAATGTGATTTCTCCTAGGTGAATCTGTGTTGACTAATCCTAATAAACTTCTCTTCCATTTGCTTGGAGTTGACATTCTGAACAAGTTGCTCCATCACCTTTCTAGGGATGGTGGTGAGGCTGACTGTCCTGTAGTTTCCTGAGTCTGCCTTCTTACACTTTTGGAAGTCTGGATTGACACTGGCTGTTCTCCATTCTTCAGGCATCTCTACTATTTTCCAAGACCTCTGAAAGATGATAGTGGTTTGGCAGTCTCTTCTGCCAGCTCCCTCAGCATTTATCAGTGAAACCTGTTGGGGCCCATGGTTTTGGAAGGCCCTGGAAATGGAAGGCCTATCTGTGAGTGATAACAGCCCACTCAGTCTATTGAAACAAACAAAACCAAACCAGTAAAAGCCTTCCCCTAATATCAAGGCTACGCTGTTGAAGAAGAAGAGACAAGGGTTAGTTGCAGGTGATTCCACCCTACAGAGATCTGAACATCCGGTAGGCTAAGCAGACCTTCTTCTCTAAGAAGTCTGCTGTCTTCCTGGGGCTTAGGTGAGGGACGTCACCAGGAAACTACCTAGTTTGGTAAAACCAACAGACCACTACCCCTTACTGCTTTTCCATGTAGGGAGAGGTGAAGCAGCTACATGTGGGTCAAGGGCTATCAAAAGGAACGTCAGGGCCTCAGGATGATGGCTGGAGGAATTGAATGCACAGATCATGTTTTCTTCTCCACCTCCTATATTGGGTAAGGAGGCAGAAACAAACCAAAGGTTCTTATCTTTAAATACTTAGCTTTGTGGCTGGTTGTTGCCAGAGCTTTGTTTTTTTGACAACCAATTAGCCTACATGGCGCTGGGTTTGTGGGCATTGGATGGGGTTCACCTTTCTCAGAGTGGGGAAGGGTCCTTGGGGAGAAGCTAGCGGGGCCTGTTGGGAGGGCTTTAAACTAGATGTTAAGGGGGACAGGGAGATATAGCCTTCCCATGATGAGATATAGTATGGTATAAAGATAGGCAGTAGCAGATAAGGAGATAGAGCTACTTTAAACTGTTTTTGGATCACCCAATAAAGGCAGATGCCACAATCTGGTAATAAAGAAGGAACCACTTGTGCCTTTCCAAGGATCAAGGCTTGCCAAATACTCCAAAGGAGGTGATCTCTGAGTAGAGATGCTTTTCTTGTGGCTGCCAGCCCTTAAATGGGATTAGTGAGGGGCAAACTCTGTGTCCATCCCTTCCAGTCACACAGGTGAATTGCTTCCACCTGTGCTCCCAGGGCTGGATTCACCCCTTCACCAGGTGCTCAATTACTGGTTCAGGCCATGACCTAATGGTTTCCATACACTCCACCACTTCACAGCATGAACCAATGATGAATCAATCAAGCTGTCCTTACAATCTAATTAATGATCGTAGTCACAACGGAGATACAGTGTGCCACAACACTGATATTATTTCATGTGGCAGCACAGATATAATTTTGCCCATCGTGTTGTAAAGAGACCATAGTTTTCAGTTATATGTCCTTCTGTCGTCTTTTGCAAAAGATGCTCAAGAAGTCCATTGTTAAATGTCACTGAAGAACAAGAACTCAGGAACTCCTGCTGCATCTTGCTGTTGGACTAGATGATCTTGCAGGTCGTTTCCAACCTTGTGATTCTGTGATTCTGTGTGATTCTGCTTTTGTTCAGTCATGCTGGTGGGCCACGGATCTCAGAGGTAGTAGAATAGATGTTTAATTGGCACTAAGAAAGGCAGATCTGCCCTCCGTGGTAGATTACATGCCGTATTCCTGTCTTGAATAAAAATTTCCACTTGGACATGGGCATGTCTGGGAGTGATGAAAATTGAATTATTCTAATTTCTGATGTCCTTGTGCCAATTACTTGCAGTGTTACCATTCCTTCCTTTTCTAATAATCTCCCCATGCTGCGAGTAGTCCACACCATTTTGACCCCACTTGCACTTCCCAAGGCCATCTTACCTTGTGGGTTCCAGGTTCTAAGTCACCAGGGCAGGGAACAGAAGATTATTTATCATTCCAACTTGGAGTTTCAGTTATATCTGTCTCCTCTTAATTTGGACCCTAAGAGGGGAGGCCGAAGTTGTTTGTAACATGTGCAAGGTGCTGGGTCAGCCATCTCTGGGTCTTTTGTTCAGATCTCTCAGTATTTTGTGTAGTCTCTTAGTCCATGCCTGCAAGGACTGGGAGCCTGTCTTCAGAGCAGCCTTTAGAATGGCCATAATACCGCTCTATCAGGCCTGCTCCCATCAGATTATAAGGCAGGTGGAACCACCATTTGATGTTATTCTTCTTGGCCCGCTTTTGTACCCTGGTCTCTTTTGGTGACTTAGGGAGTCCTGTATGCTGCCATCAGTTTAGTTAATGCCTTGATGGTATAGGCTTGATTTGCTTTTTGTACTGGGTAGGCCTGTGTTAATCCACTTACTATGTTGATGCAGGTCAAGGCATACCTAGCCCCTTCAGATAGAGGGAGAGGGCCTATGTAGTTGACCTGCCATCTCTGCAAGGGATGGTGTCTTCTGTCAAGATGGGCTGTTAGGCAGAGGTCTCAGTCTCATCCTGGAGGATGCTTTGGATTCTTTACATTCCTGGACAATATTTGACATTTGAACAGGCAGTCCCCAAGCTTTTACTGCTGCCCACATTATCTTCTGTCCAGAATGTCGCAACTTCTTACATAGCCATTGGGCGATGTTCTTGGCTAGTGAATCTTGTAGGCACCTTATCCAAGCTAGTGTGTTGGCTTCATCATTCCCCAGTGACTGTGTGGGCTGGTGTCCAGATACAAGGTAAGCATGTACAGTTCTATGCCTAACCACGTTCCATATATCCAGCCATATGTCTTTGCTTCAGATTGGTCAGGCATGACTAGTCCAATTGTGAGTGGCCCACTGTGTGATACAAAGCGTAAGTCCTGAGTAGACCGCCCAGCTATCCATGCAGCTGTACAAAGCACTGTCACCTGGTTCCAGTTCATAACCACCCACACTGCTCTTGGTTCAGCCCACTGGCTACTCTGTCCATCCCTTTCTTCAAACCAGATGGTCTTACTTGAGGGATAGTATGCAATTGCTTGCCATTTACTAGGATTTCCTTTGCTGGACTCATCCATGTACTAGGCATCTTCTAGGATAGGGTATTTTCCCTTTTGTACAGGACTCCTCTCTGGTGCAGGCGATAGTGGTCTCTTCAGGAGCATCACTATGGTACATCACTGGGCCTGGTATCTTTTGTATCTTCTTTTAATGGTGAGGAGGACAAGTGACTTCATTGCCCCAGACAGGCGACCCAACGTGCCATTGTCTGGGCTTAGGCCACCTCGTCTCAGGAATATGCAATATATCTTATACTCACCCTTGAATAAGTAATGTTGTTTTTACTACTACCTCCACTGTTTGTGTTATTGGCTCTTCTGCCTGCAGGGCAGAGTAGGTGGCCAATAACTGTTTTTCAGTCAGGCTATACCTTTCTTCTGTTCCGTGCCAAGCCTGGGACCCACTGCCTTGAGAGGTGCTGGCAACTCCGCAGAACGTACGAAAGCCTGTGATAATAAGACAGTGACTGAAAGAGCAATAGGAGAAGGCAATGGGGGAACTACTTAAAAGGAATTAAAAGGAGTTATACTTTAAGGAATTGACAAGACCAGCTGCTCAGATGAAGTGCCTCTACACCAATGCACACAACGTGGGAAACAAACAGGTGGAGTTGGAAACTACTGTGCTACTAGAAAGCTATGGTATAGTTGTCACTGATACCTGCTGTGATGACTCCTATGACTGGAGTGCAGCTATCAATGGCTACAAGCTGTTGAGGAGGGACTGAGAAGGAAGGAGGGGTGAAGGTGCTGCTATCTACATCAGGAAAGGAGCAGAATGTGAAGAGCTGTCCCTAAAGAATAGTCATGAGCAAGTCAAAAGTGCCTATGGGTGGCAGAGATTGAGGCAGCAAAGGGAGCTTTGTGATTGCCATCTACCACAGGCCACCCCATCAAGCAGAGCCTGTTGATGAGTCCTACCTCCAGCTTCAGGAGGTGGTGTGATCACAAGTGCTCATCCTGCTGGAGGACTTCGACCGACCAGACATCTGCTGGAAAAGTGGCATGGCAAGCTGTAGGCAATCTGAAGAGCAAGAAGAAAATGCACAGGCAGTGGAAACAGGGACAGGTACTGTGGGAAGACCATAAGGAATCTGCTAGGCTGTGTAGAGTCGGAGTCAGGAAAGCCAAGGGCCAGCTTGAGCTAAACTCGGCAAGGGATGACAAGAAGAACAAGAAAGGCTTCTTACAGGCATCTCTGCCAGAAAAGGAAAGTCCAGGAGGGCATACCACCTCTCCTTCCTCCCCCAGTGAATGACACAGGCAAGCCAGTAACAACAGAGAAGGAGAAAGCTGAGATACTTAATAACTTTTTTTTTGGCCTTGGTCTTCCCTGATAACTGATTGTCACACAGCCCTCAGACATTTGGTTTGGTAGGAGGGGGTTGGGGAGGCAACGTCCCTCCTGCTGTAAGCGAAAACCACGTTTGTGACCACCTGAGGAACCTGAACACCCACAAGTCTATGGTTCCCGATGAGATGCATCCCAGAGTCCTGAGGGAATTAGCTGATGCAGTCACCAAGCCACTCTCAATTATATTTGAAAAGTCATGGCAATCAGGTGATGTCCCTGGTGACTGGAAAAAAGGCAACGTCACACCACTTTTAAGAAGGGCAGAAAAGATGATCCTGGGAACTACCGACCTCTCAGTCTCACCTCTGTACCGGGAAAGATCATGGAACAGATCTTTCTGCAAGCTCTGCTAAGGCACGTGGAAGACAGGGAGGTGATATGGGAGAATGAGCATGGCTTCACCAAGGGCAAATCCTGCTTGACCAACCTGGTGGCCTTCTATGATAGTGTACCTGCATCAGTGAATGAGGGAAGAGCCACTGATGTCATCTGTCTGGACTTTAGTAAGGCCTATGCCACAGTACCTCACAACACCCTTCTCTCCAAACTGGAGCGATACAAATTTGATGGGTAGACTGTTCAGTGAATGAAGAACTGGTTGCAGGGTTGAGTCCAGAGAGTGGCAGTCAATGGCTCAATGTCTGGGTGGAGATTAGTGATGTGTGGTGTCCCCCAGGGGTCAGTGCTGAGAAGTATACTCATTAATATCTTCATCAGTGACATTGACAGCCGTGTCGAGTGCATCCTCAGCATGTTTGCTGATGACACCAAGTTGGGGGGTGCGGTTGACACACCAGAGGGACAGGATGCCATCCAGAGGGACCTAGACAGGCTTGAGCAGTGGGCCCAGGAGAGCCTCATCAGGTTCAACAAATCCAAATGCAAGGTCTTGCACCGTGCAGCAACAAGCTGAAGGTTGAAAGGATTGAGTGCAGCCATGCCAAATAGGACCTGGAGGTACTGGTGAATGGTAAGGAGGACATGAGTCAATAATGTGTCCTTGAAGCCCAGAATATCAACCATATACTGGGCTGCATCAAATGAAGCATGGACAGCAGATTGAGGGAGATGATCCTGCCCCTCTACTCTATGCTGATGAGGCCTCACCTGGAATACTGCATCCATATGTGGAGTCCTCCGTACGGAAGCTACACAGACATGTTGAAGTGCTTCCAGAGGAGGGCCACAAAAATGATCCAAGGGATGGAACACCTCTCCTACAAGGACAGGCTGAGAGAGCTGGGGCTTTTCAGACTGCAGAAGATAAGGCTCCATAGTGTCCTGATAGCAGCCTTTGAGTATCTAATGGCGAGCTACAGGAAAGAAGGGGATAGGCAAGCATCTCTAGAAAGGTCTGTTGTGGTAGAACAAAGGGAAGTTGTTTCAAGCTTAAGGAGGATAGATTTAGTTTAGTTATAAGGAAAAAGTCTTTTACAGTGAGGGTGGTGAGGCACTGGAACAGGTTGCCCGGAGGTTTAGTAGGTGCCCTGTCCCTGGAGACTCAGAAGGTGAGGCTGGATCAGGCTCTGGGCAACCTAATCTAGCTGTGGATGTGTTTGTTGCTGAGGAGTTGGACTAGATGACCTTTTAAGGTCCCTTTCAACTTTAAGGGTTCTATGATTTGTGGACATTGATTTTGCCTAAACTATCTTTGACCAGCTCCTCCTCAACCAAGAGGAAGTCATCCTTCCTCCAGAGTCTGGGATTTCTGAGGGGCAGTGTTAGCAGTAAACACTGAAGTGTAGAAGGTGTAGAAGGATCTCCACCTTCTCAGCATCTCCTCTTAGCAGAGTATTTAGCGTATGTATATTTGTTACTGGTTAGACTAATACGAGTGTTTTGCATTTTGTTTGTCTTGCATATGTAAATGATATGTTAACACTTCTGTGCTGCGGCCGGTTTTCTAGTTAGAAATGTTTGTGTTAATTTTAGCTCATATCATGTTTTGGTTGCATTCGTCTTTGCCCTGCACTGTACCCCTCATCAGCTCTCTGCTGATTTCAGTGTGTAAATTTGTTCTTGACTGATAAAACAGTTTTGCTTGCTTGCTCTGTCTGTCCCTTATCCTTATTGAAATGGGTCCAGACTGGTGAATTTTTGCCCTGCTGATACTTAGTGTTGTAATGACCACAGTACACCTTTCATGTTACGTACAAGATTGGGGAATGTTTCTTCTCCACTGTGTTTAGGATGGAGCAGTTGCTTTTGCTCTGCTCATTTCTTTTAATTACTTCATTTTTTATTTATTAGATGATTTTGACCTAAATTTTAGGATTTTTTAATTTTATAGAATTAAAGATTAGTGTTTATAATTCCTTTCTAAAATATTAGTAACTGTATCCGGAATAAACAAAAAGGGGCTAAAAACAATGCAATTAATGTTCCACTTGTATCTATTTATTGCATATGCTTTTCTTGAAAGCATTCAGTAGCCGTTTTTTTTTGTTTCTGTGTGTGAAATGTTGGTTCCATGCCTTCTTCTGACATGCTACTACAGTATCTGAGTTTGGTCTCTGTTATATGCTTCACAGGAACTTGGCTATGTCCCCATATTTCAATTTGGCATTTGATACAGCGGTGACAAGTATCAATCGTGATTTGTAAACTGATCTGAAATATAACAAGATACATGGATAAAGAAAAGTTCTCACCAAATTGCACAATTTTTTTTCTGAAAATTTTAGGTAATTGGTTTCTTACACCGTTTAAATGCACATTTTAAGAATTCTGTATTTTAAGAATAAGACTCTCCACTAAATTGTGTGGAAAGTATTTTTGGTTTAATTCCTGCTAAATTATACTAGGTATTTCTGGAAGAATAGCTACAGCCTTAATTGTGAATGTTGATACATCTTACTGAACTGAAATAGTATGGCCAGTGCACATATGAATTTTGTTTACTGTTCACCTGTTTCAGCAGTAATCTGTTTAAAATGAAGACTGGAATAAAGACTATGTTCCCTGTTGTGTAAGGATGTTTTAAGATTTCTTTATTTTAGGGTTTGAGGTCAGTTAAAGAGATGTATACCTTTTACGATAAACATTGTGTGTGATTCTGTACCATTATGCAGCTTAAAATGCAAGCTGTTTTCTTGAATACTCTGTTATTTTTTTTTGTTAATTTGTGTGTGTTTTTCTTTTCTTTCTCCAAATGAAATTAGTGTTCACAAACTGTAATTTTCCCTAAAGATGGTTTAACATCTTCCTTTTTTCACTATGTCCTTGAGCATCAGGCGCAGCAGCTTCTAGAGGCAAAGTGGTTTAGTTTTTCCTCTCCAGTTCTTAGCTTCTTTGCTGAGACTGCTGATGAGAGTGCTGGTTAATTCCAGATGGGGTAGTACACTTTAGAAAAGGGTTCTTAAGTTGTCCATAGGTAGTAGCTAAGTTCGTAGTAGACTTGTGTCTCATTTTTATTCTCACTCATATTTATGGTCTTTTTATGCCATTCTGACAGTATAATGAGACTTCTTAAGTGCTTATAAGTGTCATCTGTACTTAGACCTCTGTGATGTAAATTAGCCATATTATGAAAGAGAATCTGGCTCATTAGCAATGTTTATGTTATTCAGTATTAATATTTCAGTTATTTGGTTTTGATTGGTACTGATTCACAGTATTTTCTGATGATACATTCAGACATACTTCTGTATGCTGCTTTTATTTATTTATTAACATATAAGCAGTCTGTATCCTTAGCTGTATCTTGTTAAGCACTAGGTGAAGTTTTCATTGACCAATATTTTGTGGACCATGCACTCAGATTCAAATATATAAGACATAACCACACTTTGAGGCATTTCTTTTTGAATGCTTGAGCTGTATAGTGATTTTGCTTGACGTCCAGGTCTCTCTCAATATACCCCTGACTAAAATAAATCCATGTGAAATAAATAAAATGTAGAAAACTTTACTGTCTTCTTTGAAGTGTACATTTAGCTTTGTCATATAATGTCATGTATAGCCCATGACAAGGGGGCAGAGGGGCCCATGCCCTGGGAAGTTGTGAGGAAGGAAAAGGGAGGGAGATAGGCCTTGATGAAGGAAAGTGATGGCAACAAGCTAAAGGGAAACACTTATTTGCTAAATGTAGTAGCGGAATGTGAGATAATACAATATAATACAATATGATTGGAAGTGAAGCTAATAAATAAAATGAGAGTTTCTGAAACCAACATCCTTACTCTAATGCTGTAGGTGAGGCGGCTAGGGAGCAAAGAAGGGGAAGTCTTTATCTTTCCCTGCGGATGGAAAATGGAAATGGAAAAAATGAAGTCTTCTGGAAGTTGCAGTTCATTCTTCTCTTCCAAGAGACCAAGAGATTGGAAATACTGACAATCCATGGAACTGCAGCATTAATTGTTTAACTCCCAGTACACTGCATGATGTTATGCAAAATACCGATGAAACCATGACATTCCACCTCTTATTCCACATCACTACATAATGCTCAATATATACAAACAATAATTAACGTGCATTAAACACACACACATGGAATTACTGACTACATTCCCCCAGCATGAAATTCCTTTGTGATACACATTGAACATCCCCATTTTTCTGTATTACCCACCAAGTGAATTCAGGTCCACGGAGAGGTTTGCCCTTGCCTAAAGCTGGGAAGACCCAAACCACTTTTTTCCCAGCATGCTCTTTACATGTACTACAGGGACCTTATCTCCCTCTACAGTATGTAGGGAGCTGGATTGATAGATGCTCGAGTGTTGACCAACCAGGTGGCTTCTGCCAAATGCTTATCCCAGTGCTTAAATGTTCCGTCACCCATTCCTTTCAACATAGTTTTTAACAATCCATTGTATCGTTCAATTTTAGCAGAAGTTGGTGGATGGTAGAGGATATGAGAAATCCACTCAATGCCATGATCTTTAGCCCAAGTATATACAAGAGGATTTTTAAAATGAATCCCATTACCTGACTCAATTATTTCTGGAGTGCCATGTTGCCACAGGACTTGTTTCTCGAGACCTAATATGGTGTTTTGGGTGGTGGTATGGGTTACAGTATATGTTCCAAGTTACCCAGTGGTTGCCTCCACCATGGTAAGCACATAACACTTACCATCGCGGGTAAGTGGCAAGGTGATATAATCAACCTGCCACGCCTCCCCATATTTATACTTTTGCCATCGCCCTTCCCCTCAGGGAGGTTTCATCCTCTCGACTTGTTTAATTGTGGCGCATGTTTCACAGTCACGAATAACGTGTGCAATAGCATCAACAGTTAACTTCAACACTTTAGTCTCCAGCCCACTTATATGTTGCATCTCTTCCTTGATAGCCTGAGGTCTCCTGGGCCCACAGAGCTAGAAATAATTCACACTTATGTTGCCAGTCCAAGTCTATTTAAGCCACCACAATTTTGGCAGCTCCATCTACCTGGTGGTTATTTTGTTTTTCTTCAGTAGCCCGACTCTTGGGCATGCGAGCATCTACACAGGCACCTTCACAACCATATCCTCTGTTCAGGCAGCAGTGTCTTTCCACAGTTCAGTAGCTCAAATAGGTTTACTCCTTCGTTGCCAGTTGTTTTGTTCCCACTGCTGTGACCACTCCCATAAGGCATTTGCCACCATCCATGAGTCAGTATAAAGATAAAGCATTGGCCACCTCTCCCGTTCAGCAACATCTAAGGCCAGTTGGACAGCCTTTACCTCTGCAAATTGGCTTGATTGTCCTGTGCCTTCAGTGACCTCTGCAACTTGTTGTGTAGGGCTCCAGACAGCAACTTTTCATCTGTGATGTTTCTCCACAATGCAGCATGCTCCATCCGTGAACAGGGCATATTTCTTTTCATTTTCTGGTAATTCATTGTGTGGTGGGGTCTCTTTAGCACACATTACCTCTTCTGCTGGTGATGTTCCGAACTTTTTACCTTCGGGCCAGTTCCATGGTCACTTCTAAGATTCCTGCACAACCGAGGTTCCCAATCCGAGCTCATTGTGTAATCAATGGAATCCACTTACTCCAAGTGGTATCAGTAGCATGTTGGGTGGAGGGGACCTTTCCATTAAACATCCAGTTTAGCACTGGCGTTGAGGTGCTAAAAGGAGCTGCGTTTCAGTACCAGTTACTTCGGAAGCATCTCAAACCCCCTCTTACATGACTCCTTTTTAGTTGAAGTGTAGTACTCTTCAGACCCCCTGTACTTTCGACTCCAGAATCCAAGGGGTTGGACTTGGGTCTGTCTTGAGGCCCTTTACCAAAGGCTCCAAGTGGGACCTCTCTCTCCAGCAGTAGTGTAGAGGATGTTCTTTATATCATGTTCCATCCATACTGGCCCTAGGGCCATGGCACGGGCTATCTCCTGTTTAATTTGCTTAAAAGCCTGTTGCTGCTCAGGACCCCACATAAAATTATTATTCTTCTGCATCACCTGATGAAGGGGGCTAACAATGAGGCTATAGTTTGGAACATGCATTTTCCAAAAGCCCACTACACCCAGAAAAGATTGTATCTCTTTCTTATTAGTGAGCGGAGACATGGCAGTGATTTTGTTGATCACATCCGTTTGGATGTGATGACATCCATCTTGCCACTTTATACCTAGGAATTGAATTTCCTATGCGGGTCCTTTCACTTTGTTTCGCTTAATAGTGAAACCAGCTCACAGAGGGATTTATTCTCTCTCCTTTCTTGAAAACTTCCTCTGCTGTGTTGCTCCACACAATAATGTCATCAATGTACTGCAGTTGCTTTGGAGCATCACCCTATTCCAGCGCAGTTTGGATTAACCCATGGCAAGTGGTTGGGCTATATTTGTTATGATGTAGAATATGATGTAGATATATATGTAGATATATCTGTTATGATGTAGAATACCAAAAAAAAAAAACAAACCATGAAACCATGACATAAAATAACTCATTTTATTATGGAAAGTACCTAAAATACATCTACTTATGTTATCTGACTCTAAATGTTAATTTAGTTCGGTAAAGTAGTAAGCAAGCCTGAAGTCCTACAACTGCCATTTCAATAGTAATCATCTGTTTCAAGTAGTGATTTACTACGTAAATTCTGAAGTCTTAATGGTTGATATTTTCTCTTTTCCTTCTCAACAGGTGCTAAACCTTTCTGAAAAGAGGTATGACCTTACCAAGCTTAACCCAAAGGTATTGATTCTTTTCCATATCACACCTCTTTTTCTGTAGTGTTAAATATAATTTAAATGGCCTGATTAGTCTTAAAGCTCTTCAAGACTTGCTGCAGAGTAAGATAACTTTCGAGTGTTGTACCTGTTTGGTCTATGCTTTTCAAAGATATTTCTGTTTTCTTAGACTTCACACACTGGACCTGAAACCTGTTGTGGCTACTGAAAAAATTTATTGAGTGAAATAAAATTTACTCCAAGTGTGCTTTTCTTGTGTATTCACAGGATATCAGGAGCTAATATTCTATAGTGTACTGTCTAATGGCTGAAGCTAGTGAACTCAATTCAAATACAAACTTTACTTTTATATTGTTGTTTCATAGCTGCTTCTTTGTACAACAGAGACACAGGAAAAAGACCTGTTGATGTCAGTCTTCTGTTTTTTCCTCATACTTTCCCCTTCTAAGTGTTCTGTGTAGGTCACTCTGAAAGTAGTGTCTCCTATTTGTAGCACAGTAGCACAATAACACTGTTTGATAGAGCAGATTCTCAGTTACAGAACACAGTCACCACCATAAAGTATGTATTTTTACCAGCGATGGACAAGAGCCTGCATGCTGGGCTTGTGGAAGTCTGCACGACCACTTGGAATGTGGCTTGTCTTTCATGTCTCTGTCACCACTGCTGAAATACATCACCCACTGTCTCACTCTGCTAACATCCACTGTTTGGTCTCCATAAATGTTCTGCAAGCATCAGTGATTGTCAATAGGTGCCATTTTTTCTACACTGAGGAATTCAGTTGCTTAATAGTTTGTCAAACTGCCCCTCTGCTACTGTCTGTCTCACAACAATAGACTGTAATGGAATATTGTTGGGAAGGATCAATCTCTGATGCCATACCATCACCTCTGATGCGTTAGACCAACATAATAAAACAGAAGGCAATACTTTTGGAGCAGCCCTTGTATTTGTTGTAAAAAATGAATTAAGGTTGCTCTTCAGCAGCTATTATAATGTATGAGTTGGACGGATGTATTCTCATTGCAGCAGATTTAATTTGGAGAAAAATATTTAAAAGGCTCTTTTTCTTGAACTTTTGAGTACTTAATTCATCATGAAGGATTTAAGTTGTTCATGGTTAGTGTTTTTGTTAGTGTTCAATATTGTCACTGTTAAAAATATGTATATAATACACTCTTGCCATCAGACTGAAGAGACAGAGGGGAATGGAAGCAGGTTTCTGCTCAGCACCAAGTGAATCCCCTCCCTGCCTATCTCATCTACCTCATCCAGAGGTGCTCCTTTGCAGTAGGTATAAGGCTGTGAAATTTGGTGGACAGGCAAACAATGATTTGAATGAAGGACCATCAGGATTGGACGAGTCACCTGGAACTTTGCCCTGTATCATGACCGCTTATCTCAAGAAAAAGAAGGGTTGTTGTCCTAAGTGACTCCCTTCTGAAGGGAGCAGGGAGCCCGATACACCAACCGGACCCATGCCATAGAGAAGTCTACTGCCGCACTGGGGCTTGGGCCTGGATAAGAGGCGTTAGTAGAAAACTCACTAGCCCAGTATGGCCCTAAGATTATTTTCCATTATTGTTTTTTGATGTTGGCAGCAATGAAGTAGCAAAAAGTTTAAGGCTATCAAAGAGACTTCAGGGCCTTAGCATAGTTATTTAAAGGATCAGGACACAAGAAATGTATTTTCCTCTATCCTTTCAGTTGAAGGAAATAGTAATGAAAGGAACAGGCAGATCTGTTTGATCAGTACTTGGCTTCAAGACTGGTCATTGTCAGAACTTGAGGTTTGTGGGTCATGGAATAGTCTATACAGCACCAGGTCTCCTGGCGCCTGATGGAGTGCACCTTTCTCAGTGCAAGGACTGCACAGGAGTAGGTCCAGGTTGGATATTAGGAAAATATCCTGAGTGTTCAGGCCTGGGACAGGCTCCCCAGTGCAGAGGTCAAGACACTAATCCTGACAGAGTTCAAGAAGCTTTTGGATAATGCTCTCAGAAGTGTGGTTTGAATTTTGTGTGATCCTGTGTGGAGCCAGGAGTTGGACTCCATGATCCTTGTGAGTCCCTTCCATCTCAGAATATTCTATGATAATATGTTGAAGAAACAGTATTATATGTTGACTGAATTTGAATAGGAAAAATGAATGACTCAAACTTCCTGCATATAAAGAAAAGAAATTTTAAACAAAATAAAAACAATTTTAAAATATTTGACCAGGTCAGAGAACATTCTGTGTTGTAATGTTGACCTTATGAGTATTTTGCTATTTAAAATTAGCTTGCTTTCTAATTGAAAATTCTTTAAGAAATAAAGAAGTCTTCAGAAATGTTTTGATATACCAGCGGTTGATGGGTTTGGGGAAGAGTGTTTCTATTTACAAATGTACTACTTTTTTTTTAACAAAGTGAAAAACAACAACAACAAAAACACTAGCCCATTCTTCCCCTTAAGAGACCTGTTAACATATTTACTTATATCATATAATTCAAGTGTAACATGTGAAATAATTCTCTGCAGATTATGGATGTGGGGTGGCCTGATCTTCATGCACCACCTCTTGATAAAGTGTGCACCATCTGCAAGGCTATGGAATCATGGCTGAACAGTGATCCTCAACGTGTGGTGGTGATCCATTGCAAAGTGAGTGAGTTTTGTGTCTTCACTATCAGTTTGAATTTATTTTTGAAAAGATTGTCCTTTATCCTTACTCATTTAAAAATAAAAATAAAGATTGCTCTGTTTTCAGTGTTGGAAACTGCCAAATCCTCAGTTGAATAGGAAGGCTTAAATCCACTGAACTTGCATGCTTTTTGTCTCTGCTTTTTTAATAACTGCTATTCTAGCCTCTATTCTAGTAGAGTATAGCATGCAATTATGTTAGTTTGCTTCTTCAAAGGACAGCACTTCTTGTGTCAGTTTACTTAGAGTCTTGAGTTTTTCCAGCTTAGCGGAAAATTCTTCAGAAGCATTTTAAATTCTGTGACATTTATGACATTTTGTTGCTAGGCAAGCATAGGTATCATGGGCTTAACTTCAGTCAGTTGGATCCACGCTGCAGATCATCATAGGTTAAATATCCAAACTGCTTTTAGTATGCTAAAGTGAGTGTTCAGGTCTCGCAAAACAGGGTACCTTTTTCTGGGCTATGTTTTTTGTGTGTATTGGAAAATGTGGCCCACAGTGTTGAATATATAGCACAGATCTGTATCTCATAGATCATCACTTCAGTGTATAGTATGTTTGTAGGAAATTAGTGCATTAAGTACCTCCTGGGCTGAGAGGTTCTAACTGTGTAATTGCACTGTCATACAGTAAAGCTTGCTATTGTGCAGTGCTGCTGCTTCTCCTGCTCACATAAGAAAAATAAAGAAAAGCCTTAATTAGAAACAAATTAGTTCTGAACAGTGAGTTCAGAACTGAGTTAGCAACTGTGCTACTGACACATGAGGTAAATCTGTCTATGTATTGCTGGCAGATGTTATGTTAAACAAAATGAGGGTGATATGGGACCAAAACTTCCCAACTTACATTGAGTTGTATAGCCTCTAGTCATGTGTTACTTGCAGGTAGAATTGAGACACTAGAGAGTTCTTACTAGCTGAAGGACTACAGCCAGGAGGATGGCCCATATATAGGACAAAAGAAAAGGGGCAAAGTATTATTAAGTATTTTATTTGCAAATTGGCATAGTTGATTCATGCCTCTTAGTAATGACTTTAAAGTTTTTGTACACAAAAATAGATGCAACTATCTTGTGTCAGTTGACAGTCTGAAAATCCTTTGAAATTAGCAAGATTTACCACTTGTTAAATTGTATTGAATTTAGATCATATAAAGTATTTAATAAGATCTTGAAACTTTTTTTTTTTTTTTTTTGATAACTCATAGAAAAATAAGCAGCAGTTGGTAGTCTGTTATAGGTGCTATGGGATCAAGAAGGCAAAAGCAACAAAACCTGTCAGAAATTAGATGCTTTTCTGTTGTGGTTTAACCCAGCAGGTGGCTGAGCACCACAGGGTTGTTTGCTCGCTTTCCCCTTCCTGGTGGGATGGCAGTGAGAATTGGAAAAAGCAAAGTAGAACTCTTGGGTTGAGATAAAACTATTTACTAAGGCAGAGAAAAGGAAAAGGATAACGATTATATATAGAAATGACAAATACATATGTAAAAATATATATAACAATTGATGCACAAGCAATTGCTCACCACCTCCCGACCTAGATAATGTGACTGAAGAAAATCATTACTGCTGGAGAGCTAGCTTTACTCTGTTTTGTCATCCATTTGTGCAAGCTTTCTGCTAATTCAGTAAGACTTGACACACATGCATGTAGAAACCCTGCTTAACATTTTTCGTGTCACTTGTCAACCAGTTTGCAATAGAGAGAGAAGCTACTGTCCGTCGTTAACACCTTTCAAACAACACATGAAATGCGTGAGCAAATAGAATTTGTGAATCTCCTGTCGTAAAGTTTGGTTCAATATGTGTCAAGTAAAATAATGATCTGCAGTATAGATTAAATAAATATCTTTCCTGATGCAGGGAGGAAGAGGAAGGATTGGCGTAGTCATATCATCGTATATGCATTTCACCAGTGTTTCCACAAGGTCAGTTATGAATAATGGAAAGAAAGAAATACATATTGTGCATTTTTTACAAGAAGGAAAACATAAGAAAAAGGTGATTTATGGTTGCTGTAGCAGTTCTCTGCTTAAGGTTTGTTATCATGGCTTCTCAGCAATCTTGAGTCATGTCTTAAAACAGTTTTTTCATGTGGTCCTGTTTTCCGGGAGGAGGTTGGACTAAGTGAAGACTTGAGGTCTGTTCTATTCAGAGATTCTATGATTTTTGGAAAAAAAAAAAAATTATCTAGATGATCTTTCAAGATGAATGAAGAAATATGCAAGAAACCCTTTCTGTATAGTGTTACCATCTTTATGTATCCATTTACTATGTCCATCAAGTCCATCAAGTTATCTCTCTTGAAGCAATGAGAAACTATTCCTAAAGAAGTTGAGGAAAGTAGTTAATAGAATGTGGAACAAATATTTTAATAGGAAATTTCCAGACATTGATTTAAGTGCAGATTGCAGTTGAAAACATCATCTGAATCTTATCTTGCAGGATCAGGTCTTCAGCTGATTTAAACAATAAGTGTCTCATCGCTTGGTTTCCATTTTTTTCTTTTAGAGTGCTCAAATTATGAACTGACAAATGACAGTTTATGTCAATAAAGATTAAATTTTATACATGCTGTCAATTGGATGAAGTATTTTGGTTTTTGTTTTTGCTTTTTAATCTAATTGTTTTTCCTTAATGTTGTTCTTGTTTTATATATGTAAATATGTTTATATATTTTTACACACACACATATATATAATGTGATTTTATATATATGTATATACTTATACAGAAACATAAACATATAAAATTTCCACTCTAAGTGCCATGGTTAAGTCAAATGTTATTCTGAATTCACACCAACCTGTCAGTAATGAATTTCAGTGCTGCCGTGGATGAAATTCTGGATCACTATAGGCTAATAGCGAATTTGTCATGGGTAAAAGCCCATGAGAACAGTGTGTAAAAACTTTCAAAGCAGTATGTCAGAAAATAATTTACGTATACTTTAGTAAGCCTGATTGACAGGTAAAAGTAGGTTAAGAAATCAAGTGCATTATATATTCACCAGTATATACTGAAGAAATAAGAATGTAAGTTACTCTGAAATTAGTGCCTCCTATTTATTTCCATGGAAACTACAAAAAATACAAAGAGCACAATACTATCTGATGGAGCACATTCTCAGCTACAAAGCAGTATTTTTAACACAGTCACCACCATTAGTTATGCATTTTCACCAGCAATAAACAAGAGCCTGCTTTTTTTTTTTTCCTTGGAACTCATTTAATTTGAATGAGACATGGAATTTCAAATTTTAGATGCTAGGGTCTAACTATTTTGAAACATTTTTTAAAAAAACGTCCTGATGCTAATTAACACTGTCAGCTCTATCTGTTATGAGGCACATGGTTTCGATATAACAGAATGAGCATAGCATGTTACTTGAGATGTGTGATTAATAGCATTCTTACTGATTTTTGACACCTCTGTTTGTGGTGTTTTGATTTTTTTTTCTGTACCTTCTTGTATTCACCTACATCGATCCTGAAGACCCCCATCAGAGCCATTTCTATTCTGGGCAGAGAACGGAAGGAAGTGTGTGTTCTTCTGAATATGTTTGTTCCTTAAGTGTACATTTGAAGAGTTTGTAGTTATCTGTTGGAAAGCATTTATTCTTCAAAGAGATATATTTTTATTTAAAACATTCATGGCCTTGGTGGCTCAGGGCAGAAGCAACAAAGACTGAATAAATTGTTTGACTGCTTGAATGATCCTCTGGCCTGGCATATCTTGCGCCTCATGTACTGTATTACAGTAAGAGCTAGGTAATGCTTTTCATCTCCATAGTGTTGCTGCTGCTTTTTAAAAAAAGGGAATGTGTATTTCTCGCATAACTCACCTACTGAACATTGTAGAAATGATGGCAAGTATCCTTTTTCTTGTTTTTGATAAATTTTATTGCATTGTGTCATGATGGAAATACACAGTTCAAATAATTGAGTAAGGGAGAAGATACTTGGACTCAGGAAGAAATCTGCCCTAAGGTTTGGAATAAGAAGGTGTCAATAAGTAAGAAAAAGTATGGTCTGACCTGTAAGTGCTAGGGTTTCCGGTTAGATACTTATTTCTTTTCTTCTTCTTTCATTTTTCTTTCCTTTTTTCCCCTTTGCCATATTTTAAGCAGTAAACTGCTGAATTTCCAAGATAACACCAAAATGGAATAATATGGTATCTGTGCCTCTGTTTTGACAGTGCTGATCAGGCTCTAGACAGATTTGCTATGAAGAAATTCTTTGATGATAAAGTTTCAGCTTTAATGCAGCCATCCCAGAAAAGGTATTTAGCTTATTTTAATTCATACCAATAAGAAATGTCATTGTTATATTCTGCCCCCATACTTTAATCCCTTCTTTGCCGTATGAAGGCTATTTCCAAAAGATCCTCTAGTAATTTCTGAACTCTTAGTACTTTATCTTGCACTAATCTTGGTTGATGAAATTGCATCCTCACTTCCTTGCATATAGCTTGAGGTAGATGAGACCTTTTACACCACACAGTATGTTTTCTTACTGTATTGTTTGCTAGGAAAAAGAAAGTATCAATGTTTGTTTCTTACTTGCTCCAAGATAAAATCTCGTTTTTATGTAGTATTAATGATGTGTATGGAGTATTTTCTGATTAACGTGCAATAAAGATTTTTTAATTCCACTTGCTTGTAGGATCTGTAGATTATCCAACTGTTCCACGTCCATGATATTAAGTTTTTGTCAAAACACGCATTATATATTCTGTCTATCTGGATGTCTTACCTGTTCAGTCCATCTGCACAAATAAGATTGTGTTAGGATTCAAATGAAGCAGTTTGGGAAAGTGAATAGCTCTGAGGTTGGCTGTGTACCTGCTTTTGACATACAGTAATCAAGGATTCAGTACCAAAAGAGACTGATATCCATTAGACAAGTAACTTGATATAGCTGAATCTTCTTCCAGAAATGTAAAAATTCACCTGGATTTGATTAAATAATTACTCTTTAGGTTTGGTTTTAGTCAGCATGTACACAGTAGTTTTTACAAGTTGTATAAAGGATCAGGTTTCGCTAGTAATTAAACTAGAAAAAAAACCAACAAACATAAGACACTTGATTTTCTTCATCTCTAAGTAAGAAAAGCTTTTCCATTGCGTCATGAACTTACTTGATGTCTTGATCAGCCCTTTTTTCACTTGAAAAATAATAACTATTGCACTGTGCAATGCTGTGCAATTTATGAGCACTCCTGCACTATGCACATTTCTAAATAAAAATAGCAGCAATGCAATGATTTTCACATTGCTATGATAATTTTCCTCTGGTACTGAATGTTATTTGCCCACATTAGTCTTTCTACTAATATTTTTGATGAGGACATTTTTTACTTCTGTTTTAATGAGGAAGTGTGCTTCAGTGTAAATGGAGTGGGGTCCATTTCATGCTGTTTCAAAAGCCGATTCAAACATTTAGTTGTGAATAAAAATGCATACCAAAATGATTGATTTCACTATTACTTCTAGTTACTTTCATATCTAAAGTAGTGATTTAAATAACTAAAATGAAGACTTTTAACAGTAGCAGTAAAACAGCTATGTATCTAGTAATTTTGTAAATTAAAATGTATTTTCATGCTGTTTTGTGAAGATTACTCTTTCAGAGTTATAAGCAATGTCACAATGCTTTTCAGTACCCATGGACTAGAAATATTAGCGTAAAGAATATATTTCCCTGATACGATTGTATTTCTGCTATTAGCTAATTAAGATAAATTTTGTATTTTTAGATATGTGCAGTTTCTAAGTGGTCTTCTAGCTGGATCTGTGAAAATGAATACAGCTTCACTTTTCCTGCACCATGTTATCCTTCATGGCATCCCAAGCTTTGATACTGGGAGAGGTAAATTATGTATCTTTTCATATCCCTGTGTAGGTTTAAAGCCTACAGTTCATTCTGAAACTTTCTAAAAATCATGCATAAAACTCAGAGTAACAGGAGATTGTAGAATGGCTTGAGTTGGAAGGGACCTTAAATCTAGTTCCAACCCTCCTGCACTGGGCAGCGTTGTCTACCACTAGATCAGGCTTCCCAAGGCCCCATCCAACCTGGCTGTGAACACATCTAGGGTGGGGGTATCCACAACATCTCTGGGCAACCTGTACCAATGTCTCCCCACCCTCTGAGTAAAAAAATTTCCTCCTAATATCTAATCTAAATCTCCTCTCTTTTAGTTTAAAAAAATCCCCCTTGTCCTATCACTGTCAGGCCATGTAGAAAGTTGGTGAGTTGATGCTCCTTGATATCAGTCTAAAAATTCCTAGTAAATGAACCAAAAGAGAAATACTGTATAATGAAATAATTTTTTGTCCTCTATTAAATGAAGAAATGATGCCTGTTTTCTGAACAGTTGTGCTCCCAGTTCCTGTAGAAGAGCTGAGAACCTGATCATGTTTTATGGTCAAGTTTCCTTCTTCTTCAGGAAATAAATGTAATTATAATTTTCTT
Organism: Pavo muticus; assembly: GCA_016647715.1. Taxonomy (NCBI): domain Eukaryota; kingdom Metazoa; phylum Chordata; class Aves; order Galliformes; family Phasianidae; genus Pavo; species Pavo muticus. The sequence continues at coordinate 128,543 of JACDJE010000650.1, read as the reverse complement.
TCTTCTCACTAGAATCCTTTAAAATCACCTTCTTCCCAATTCAGAGCTAGTTTCAAGACCAGGAAAAAGCAACTTTTTCTTAAAATATAACCGTACACTTTTTTAAGAAAAAGCCAATTATGCTTTGGAAGATGTATTCACAGTTCACATTTTGTCACTTTGCATGTCACTTTACTCAGTGTGGATATACATGAAATTTCCTAGGTCTAAGATTCAGATTAAAAAAAAAAAATTACAAAAATAGCCTTGTTGACTTCTTCACAGCTTGCCGGCCTTTCCTGAAGTTATACCAAGCTACCCAACCCGTGTATACATCTGGAATATAGTAAGTCTTAGTCATTTTCCTTTGGTTTTGAATATGTTTTAATTCTTACAATTACAGAATTCCATAATTCTGTGTTTTTGTTTGCCTTTTTTTTTTATCTCCTTTAAGTAGTGTAGAGTCAGAAAATCAAAACCGAATCTGCATTGCTATAGAGCCAGCCCAGCTTTTGAAAGGAGATGTTATGGTAAGTTAATCATATCGAATGAAATTCTAGTATCGTGCCATTGAGATTATTGTCTCTCTTCTGTTTTGGAATTTTGTAATAAATAAATACACAAATTGAACTAACTGTTGCAAAAACAGAGTCATAGAATCATAGAATGGATTGGGTTGGAAGAAACCCTTAATCATCTTAGTTTCAATCCCCTTGCTATAGACAGGGATACCTCCCGTTAGAACAGGCTGCTCTAAGCCCCATCCAGAATGACCTGGAATACCTCCAGAGTGGGGGAATCCACAACCTCTCTGGGCAACCTGTTGCGGTGTCTTACCACCCTCACAGTAAGGAACTTCTACCTGATATCTAGTCTAAATCTACTCTTTTCCAGTTTGAAGCCATTTTCCCTCATCCTGTCTCTACATGCCCTTATAAAAAGTTCCTCTCCAGCTTTCCTGTAGGCCCCCTTCAGATACCCGAAGGCCACTATAAGGTCCCCCCTTCTCTTCTTCAGGCTGAAAAGCCCCAACTCTTTCATCCTGTCCCTACAGGGGAGGTGCTCCAGCAAGACTATTCACCCACTAAAGTTGAAATTGGAAGTTTTAAAACTATCACTCATGGTTTCCTTTTGCTAAACTAATATATTGGTTCTTAAACTAATGAACTAATTCCTATTGCTAAACAAACCAACCTATATAATGGTGGGGGAGTTTGGGGCTGTTTGGCCCCAGACTGTGGATTCAGTATGGGTGGCACATGAGTCCATCTCGCTATCTCTGTTTTTGCCTTCTTGTTAGTACACAGCCTTTTGACTGTCTCCTGCAGCTCAGTCACCTGTCGCAGGAGGTCCTTCACCGTGGCACAACTTAGGCAAGTTTGCCACTCACCTCTGCTCCAGGAGCAAGGTCCAGGCACTTCCTGCCGACCAGGGTCTGCGCAGCTTCTTCTTCCTTTACAGCTCTATCTGAGTGGAGGCATTGGTAATGTCCAGGGTAGGTGGTGCATACTCCCCTTTCAGAGCTGCAGTCTTAGCTTGGCATTGAGTGCTCACCATTCTGCCTCAAGGGTTAACTGGAATGAGTGCTACTTGCTTCTGCAGCTGGCTGGACCTCAGTTCCCTGATGTATGATTTACTGCCTCGGCTGCTGCAGCATGCTATGGGTGACACCCACACTGTTTGCCTGCCCAGTGCTTGGTAGACAGCGATCCGTTGCTCTCCTCCCTGAGGCTTCTTTTAGGGGTGTGGGTGTAGTCTTTGCAATGCCTATGGCGTCAGCCTCTCTTGTCAGAACTGCCCATAGCTATAGGGTCGCTCTGCTTTTTTGTTGTTTCCCTGGCAAAGGAAACCCCTGAAACCTCCTTGTGCCTTGAGATTGGTTGCTCTGGTACTGGCCAGGCTGGCTCCAAAGCAGCTGCTCTCAATGACTGATACACTACAAAGTAGGTAAAATACTAAAAAATAGGTTAATAATTTAGTTACCACCCTTGATTTTTACATGATTGAAAGTTCTTATAAAGCTCAGACTGGTATGTTTTAAGGAACCACAGGAATTTCTCTCAGCATTTCCATTTTGTAGCATCACCAAGTACAGTAATGTCTGTATTGCTATCTATATAAAAATTGTCTTGGGGAATATTTGTAATTCAGTGTTAGATTATCCTTGTCCTGCATCTTGTCAGGCAAGATCCGCAGTCATAAAACTATGCTGTTTCCTGTGTGCAATTTGAATTTCAGCGCTGTCATTTTATATCTCTTTGCTTTCTTTCTTGCTTGTGATTTGCAGTTATGCATGAGGTAAGTAAAGAAATACAGTTGCTGTGCCTTTCAGTTAAGCTAAGAGGGCAGGGAATCAAGTAGAATGAATAAGGATGGGGTGAGACTGTAATTGTGAAGAATTAGTACTCCTGATATATATATTGCTAGTGAGTTTCAGAATGACTTTTTATACGATGTACTTTTTTTTAACTGAGAAATGTTAGACTTGACTGTTTCCTGTTTTCCTATTCCCTTTTCTCTTTCCTTTTTTTTTTCTAAATTTTGAAATAATCTTTTTTATTTTCTTCCTCCTTCTTTCCTTTACTCCTTCTTCCCTTTCCCATTCAATTTAGTACATCTTTCTATATTTCTTGCACAACAAATTTTTAAATAACCTGTTATAAATTTGTATTCTGGAGGTCTGGGACAATTCCAGATTCAAGAAGATTTGTTGTGCTTATCAGAGGGATTGTTGGTGCCTACACAAACAGTATATGTAAAGTGTTTAAAAGGAAAAGTGAGCAAGCAATTTTTTTTACTAATGCTTTTTGAAACAGATCAACTTCATTAATCCCAAGCTATTACTGAATGTAATTCTTCTGAAAAAGCCAGCATCTTATTCAGCATGGCATTATTTCCCAAACAAAGACATTTTATTTCAGTTATGCATGTTTATTAGCAGTGATTAAGTAAAACTATTAGGGGTTTCAGGAAAAAAAATATAGGATGCCCTGCCTCCACTTCCAAAAGATTTATCTAATTGAACAGCATTGCTTTGAAATAATTGGTTTGAAAGGCTTCCTTGTCTTAGGTTTAGAGGATTCATTAACACAGTGATGATATAGCAAAGCCATAGCTGTTGAAAAGCTGCACTGACATCTGTAAATGCATGTAGTTATTTCCCAGCATATTTCACTAGCTTGTATTATTTTTTTAATAGGGCATCAGATGATAATGGAGTCAAAATTCCAAGGTAGACTTCAACTCTCAGCTCTTTGAAGGCAACAGCATAGCAGCACTGTCTTCCTTCTGGTCACTAGTTTAACCTAAATTTCTAAACAAATCACTCTAACCAGACTCAAATGCTTTTTGAATAAAGAATGTCTTCAGCGATCATACTGGAAAGCTTTCTCAAAACTGAAAGACATATCTTGATTGTTTCTTATAATCACCATAAAGGTGTCTGATTAGATTAGAATCACTGGCAGCTTACTTCTGTTTCTGTATAGACTTAAGTGAATTTTTATATAGACTAAGTGTTTTGAAACAAGCTTAAACTGTTAAGATGACATTCACACTTGAAAATGTTTCTACCTATCGGGTCTTTATGCATTGCTCTTCCTATTTCTTCCACAAGTTTGGTTAGAATGAGAACTTTTGGAGAAGTTATTTTTCAGGTGAATGACTAATCTCTTAACTGAAAGGTGGAGGAAGGAGCAAAGTTTAAGCTCTTTTGCAGGATGGTCCCTAGGGCTGCTGCTGAAGAGACAAATAGCTATCTCAATATGAATAATATGAAAAGAGTGTTCTCTTGAGTCAAACAGATCTTTGGAAACTGTTACCTTTATTTTCCTTCTCTGAAAAGCATGATGCTTCAGACCAAGTTGGGCAACAGGTGAGGGCTGGTTCACTCAAGACACCTTGTAGCTGAACCCGTGTATGATTTTTACGGATGTATTTTGACTGCTGTTTTCTGTGTCTTTGCTGACAGATACACCTGGTTTATGATCTAAAATGTATCACTTTTTTGTATGCACCGTATCCATTCTGATGAACTGCTGGAATTTAAGGCATCAGAGAGTTAGTGTAATGAAGGACGGAAAGCAAAAGCTTACGTTAGAATTTAAAACCCTGTCTTGTATTAGTCCAGTTCCCTTCAGTTTGAATAACTATTTGTTCCTCCGTTATTCATTATCTTCTTTCCAGAATACACTTTTTTTTTTCAGTCTGGATTAGAAAAAGATTATTTTTATGTTACTTTATTATTTTTTGTTTTCAATACTTTTCAGTAGCATCCTTAAATATAAAACCCTGAGATCCCTTTCAGTCCAGTGAGTAATGTAACCAAAATGTTGATTCTTGTATCTTGTAAAAATGCTTAGTGATCATGTATTGCAGTTGACTAAGAAGTAGTAAGTAAAGTATCAATAGGCCTGATCTAAAGGAAGGTTGTGTTAAAGAGTAGTGTTATTTTGTTCATTTTTAGTGACTCAAATTCCTATTAGATGTGATTTTTCAGAGTTCTGTCTTTTTCTAGCCTGGGTGTCAAGACTACTGTAAGCTTCCAACAATAACATTAAAAAAGATCCTATCATCACTAGAGTAGGTTTAAAAAAATGTCCTAATATAGATGTAATCAGCTTGTATGACTTCTGAGAAGGCTTCTGTAAAATCTATGCATTCTTTAGTTATTTTGAAATGGTTATGCTGTAATTTAGTTTTATGCTAATTTGGTGGGTGCCATGAATGAGTCAGCATTCCAGCATAGTAATGGCAAATGTGATCTGAATCATAATCTACTGATTGGTGACTGATAGTGATAAAAAAAGTTATTTTTTGTTATATATCCGGAAGTATCTTGTCTTGGGCCTGTGTAATTTTAAAGTATTGAATAAAGCATACCCTGTTTGTTGCAACATCGGTGGTATCTGCAGTAAAATGCATTGTGTCTGGTTTGTTTGAGATCTAAGACATACACACAAATTTGATCTAATTTTTAAAAATTCTATAATAACACATTTCTTTCTCTTTCTAGCTGAAGTGTTATCATAAAAAATACCGATCAGCTACTCGTGATGTGATTTTTCGCCTTCAGTTTCATACTGGAGCTATTCAAGGCTATGGGTTGGTGTTTGGTAAAGAGGACTTAGACAGTGCCAATAAAGGTACTTGCCTTCTGTGGTTGCTTGGATAAGTATGTGGAAGAAGTGCATGTGTGTGTCTGTACATTTGATGGTAATCTTCAAGATCTGTTTTTGGGATTCTTTTTTTTCTATCCTTTTATTTAGGGGGAGGGACATTACTTTGTTTTAGTTTAACTCGTAGCACTGTAACACAGGGAAAACCCCAATGAGAACAGAAGTTCTTCGTGTGAGTTAAGTTTTCAAAATAATTCCAGTACTACTTCACTGTCCTTAACTGACTCTCTCATGTTTTTACTAACAACAGACATGTTTAAAACAGTGAGTCCGTTAGACACCATTAATACGCGATCATGTTTTTGTGAAGATAACAGCCAGAAAGTCTGATGCTGATTTTGTGATGTAGCATGTTTGAATATGGTGCTCTTATTTTATGCTTCTGAATGAGTATCCAAAAATGGAGGCAAAATTTTTTTGAAATATTTGAAAATGTTTCAAGTTACTGTTTGTATTTTCCAAAGGATTACTTCAATTTTGTTTTATATTTATATGAAGGATTGCAACTCTGCTACCCTATGTTACTAACAAACTAAAACCAAATATGTTTTCCTGCTACATGTGCTTACAAGAAAGCTTCATGGTCAAGTATAGTGATTTTGTAAATATACAGAACTATTTTAGTTTTCTCCTGAGTATATATTCCTTTAACAGACACAGACACCCAGATATTTTTAGGGGGAAGTTTGGGAACTGTTAATCTTTTCTGTTTTTGACTAATCTTAGAAGTAAACAAAGCTACAGCTGACACTTAGTCTTTCCTGGAGAAGGTAGGGAAAAGAATGTGTGTGTGGCTTTTTTAGAAGCAAATCACTAGATTCCAAGTAAGAAGGGAAGTGTGACAAGGGTATGTGTATTAGTAGCTATAGAGAATTTTGATCTGGAAATTTGGAATAGCTTGTTGAATTATTAACCTTTATTTTCAGATGACCGTTTCCCTGATAATGGCAAAGTGGAATTGGTGTTTTCAGGAACTCCAGAGAAAATTCAAGGTGAGTACATAGGAGGAAAAAAATCTTGGAAATAAACCGCATTGAAAAGTGTACTTATAAAACCCCCAAAGCAAGTTTTTCTTCTCTTGTTCCACTTCTCTTGTAGAAGGTCTGAAATTCAACTTTAATATTAAAATATGTAATATAGTGATTGGCTAAAATGTGAATAATTTAATAGAGACACTGCATAGGAGTCAACAGACAGTTTTAAGAGTATACCAGAAGTGTTCTTAATGTCCAGTAGAAAACATTTCCTATGTCTGTGTAAATCATGACTGGTATATATAGCTTGGCCCAGTGTAAGTGACAGCAGTGGTCCTTCCCATAACCTTTTTGGATGTTGCAACTGATTATATTTGTTGAAGTGGTGAAGTTTTGACTCTCTTGATTTAGCAGAAGGAAAGGTAGTTACAGTTTTGTTGGAGATATTCTTTATGTCTCCAGAATATATTCTAATTTAATGTGTCTAAGATCATAGATAATTACTGCCTGCAACAAGAATTTAAGATTATGCTTTATATTGCAGATTATTCTAATGGATCTGTTCTTACACATTTTGTGCTGTCGCAGAAAGTATGGATTCTGAATTAAAACTGAACTGAAAGTATTAAAACTGAAAGTATTCTGAACTGTTTGTCTCATACATAATCTTGTGAACTGCATGTTTTCATTTTTTTCTTCATTATTTTGGTCTCTTAAAAACTTGCGGTAACAACCAGTAAGAAGTTATATTCTGTCTAGCTGAACATGAAGATCTCACTTAGCTTTTTGGAAAGCTATTTATGAAAAATGGCTTTATAAATAAACTTACATAGCTTGAGCTGAACATTTTTGGATGGTAAATGTTTGAAGAATGACCAGTTAACATGTTTGAAGAAGGATCAAGATTTTTTCAACTCTCCCTTAGAGGGCAAATCAGATTCGTGTTTTTTAGCAGCCTCCATGTTGATCTAAAATAATTAGAAATCTCTTTTTAATTGATGTCTATGGGGTTAAGCGTCTAGGATGAAGAGTTCACCTTTAAATATTTGTTTACAATTTCTGCAAAGGACTTGAAAATATTATAGTCTAAATGCAGGATATCTCAGGTCCATCTCCTGCTGAATCCAGGATCATCTGTGAAATCAGGACAGATTGCTGTGGGATTTGTCTGGCCAACTCTAGTAAGCCTTCAAGGATAGAGACTTCACAACCTCTCTGCGCAGACTGTTTCAGTGTCAGTCTGTTCTCAGAGTCAAATTATTTTTTCCTTATAAAGATAAAGAAACTCTAAACTTCTCTGGATTCAATTTATGTCTGTTCCTTCTTATCCTCCCACCTTGCATCCAGCTGGCTCTGTTTCCTCAGTGGCGTTTGGGTGCTGCTGTCAGGTCACCCCAAAATCATCTCATCTCCAGGCTGAAGAAGCCCTGGTTCTTCTACCTGTCATCACAGGGCAGTCCTGACTACCTTGGTAACCCTCCCTTGAACTTGCAACATTTTATTCATGTTTTTTTTATATCAATCCCAAAACCAAACACAATATAATAGAAAATAACCATCAGTGATACTGGCTTTAAGAAAGGATGCAGTTGCTAGGTAATTCTAAATCTATGTATGACAAATGTGGCTTTTTTTTTTTTTCTGCCTGCACATAGAAGCGCAGGACTATAATACTCTTTTCCTTATAATTTTAACTATCCTTGTTTTGAAAGTCTTACTGCTTATTTTGAACAATTTAGGACGTGTTTCTCACACGTCTGACACAGCTGTAGAGTTGATAACTAAGGATTTCTTTATCCCCAGTCTATATAGAGAAACAAGGGCAGAAAGCTGATTTAATCTGTGTCTGTATCAATCAGTGTCAAAGCCAATACTGAGGTCTTGATGCTCATGCTTTGCTTTTGAAACCCTGGACCACACCTCTATTCCTTATGGCATACATTTAAAAGGTGAATGTTATCTCGTGTCTGGGAATAAAAATGAGGGTTGCTGATGAAAATTCTAAGTATGTTTGGAAGAGCATGCTTACATGAAGCCAGACATCTGAATAAACCTGCAGTCTCAGGCTCTGCAGTGTTGCTGGAGAATGGAGGAGGCAACAGAGATACCTTGGAGGAACTGGCAGAGAAGCAGGCTGGCAGTATTGAGCTTTCTCTATGCACTTTTAATGTTACACTTTTCTGGTATCAGCATGATGGTTCATAATAAAATCTTATTTTATCATTCCTTTATTGCCATTTCTTTATAGATATTGTGGTTTCAGCCTGGGAAGAATACAGGGATGCTGTCTGGACATGCAGAGATGGGATCAGGAAAGCCAATGTGCAGATGGAACTGCACTTGGTGAGGGATGCAAAAAACAACAAGAAGGAATTCTTTAGGTACATTGGTCAGAGGAGACGGGCCATAGAGGACGTACCTCCTCTGATAAATGAGAAAGAAGAACTGGCTGGAACAGACATGGGGAAGGCTGAGGTACTCAGTGAGTTCTTTGCCTCAGTCTTCACTGGCAGCCAGGAGTTGCATCTCTCTCACATCCCTCAGCCTCACATCCCTGAACCTCCATATGGGAAATGGGGGAGCAAACTGTAAGAGCAGGGCAAGTCTAATACACTGCCTTGTGAGACTGAATGTGTGCAAGTCTATGAGGCCAGACAACATGCATTCCAGGATGCATGAGGGAGCTGGATGATGTGGTTACCAAGCTGCGCTCCATCATATTTGAAAAGTCATGGCTACCAGGTGAAGTCCCTGGTGACTGGAAAAAGGAAAACATCACTCCCATTTTTAGAAGGAGAGAAAGGAAGACCTGGGGAACTACAGGCCTGTTAGCCTTACATGTATGACATCTGTACCTGTGAAGATCATGGAGCAGATGCTCCTGGAAGAGGTGTTAAGGCACACGAGAGATAAGCAGGTGATCCCTGGAGACAGCCAGTATGTCTTCACCTAGGGCAAATCGTGCCTGACCAATCTGGTGACCTTCTATGATGGAGTGATGACATCGGTGAACAAGGGGAGGGTAACTGAGGTCATCAGCTTGGATTTCTACAAGGTTTTTGACATTGTCCTGCACCACATCCTTATCTATAAATTAGAGAGATGTGGGTTTGAAGGGTAGACTATTTGGTGGATAAGGAAGTGGTTGGAAGGTTGCAGCCAGATGGCTGTGGTCAATGACTCTATGTCATGAGGCCAGTCATGAATGGTGTCCCTCAGGGTTCTGTCTTCAGACTGGTACTCTTAAATATCTTCATCAGTGACATGGATGATGGGATTCAGTGCACCCTCAGCAAATTGGCAGGTGACACCAAGCAGTGTGGTGCAGTTGATATGGCAGAAGGACGGAATGCCAGCCAAAGGGACCTGGACACACTTGAAAGGTGGGACCATGTAAACCTGATGAGGTTCAACAATGCCAAGTGCAAGGTGTTGCACTTGAGTCAGGGCAATCCCAGATATGTAAACAGACTGGAAGAAGAACTCATTGAGAGTAGCCCTGCTGAGAAGTACTTAGGGGTCCTTGTAGATGAAAAACTTACCATGAGCCAGCAATGTACACTAGCAGCCCAGAAGGCCAGCAGTATCCTAGGCTGCATCATAAGAGGGATAGAGAGAAGGACAAGGGAAGTGATTTTTACTCTTTCTCTGCCCTTGTGAGGCTCCATATGGAGTACTGTCCAGGTCTGGGGCCCTCAACATAGGAAAAATGTGGAACTTTTGGTGCAGGTTCAGAGGTAGGCCACAAAGATTATCAGAAGGCTGGAGCACCTCACGTATGAAGACAGGCTGAGGGAGCTTGGATTGTTCAGTCTGGAGAAGAGAAGGCTCTGGGGAGACCTCATTTCATCCTTCCAGTGTTAAAAGGGAGATTATAAACAGGAGGGAAGTCAACTTTTTAAATGGGTAGATAGTGATAGGACAAGTGGAGATGGTTTTAAACTGAAGTATGGAAGATATAGATTAGACATCAAAGGAAACTTTTTCACTGAGAGCATGTTGAGGTGCTGGAACAGGCTGCCCAGAGAGGTTGTGGCTGTTCTGTCCCTGGAAGTATTCAAGGACAGGCTGGTTGGGGCCCTGAGCAGTAGTTGGCAACCTTGCCTGTGGCAGGGGAGTTGGAACTTAATGAACTTTGAAGACCCTTCTAACTCAAGCCATTCTATGATTCATTCTTACAAGCTGTTTGTTCCATTGTGTCTGTCTGTGTAGAGCTGGGTGGACCATCTGCGTTGTGTTCAGGAGCTGATATGAGTTACCAGAGTTGCATCATAAACAAGAAGTTCGGGACAAATTTCTGTGGTTGTTCCTTCTATTAAATAAAGGTTTTTTAGTTTGTTTATATAACCTTTCTTCCCCTGTTTCTGTTTCTTAGATTTAAGTATATGGTATTGTAGTTATGGGAGCAAAGTTCTAACAGTTTTGTACGTATAATTTCAAAGATGATTTTTGTCTCAAACAGATGTTAATTTTATAGGATGTGAACACCTTCAGAATGATCATGGAGTGGTAGTTGATCACAATACCTCAGACCCGCTGATACGCTGGGACTCCTATGAAAATATGAGCTCTGATGGGGAAGGTGAGTAATTTTGTCTTGACAGCAAATAAAATCCTTTGGCAATTGTGCAAGAGTGTTTAGAAGGGAGGAAAGAGAGCTAAATTGCTTGAACCTAATGGTGCTTTGCTAATGTGAGGAGATAGATAGATAGCTGTCTGCATAAGAGCTCTAGCAGCTCTTATGGAAAGAGATAGTGTCTGCAGGACTGTTTCTCCCACATTTTCTCACTCCTGTCTCCCAGCTGATGTTGCATAGCTGTATTTCTGTTTCTTAAATCTGCTTTCCTGGAGGCACTACCAGCCTCGCTCATGGCTCAGCTCTGGCCAGCAGCAGGTCCCTTTAGGAGCTGCCTGGATCTGGCTCTGGTTTGACTTGGGGCAGCTTCTGGACACTTCTCAGTGATGCCACGCCACTTCTACCAGAGCATTCCCACTTAAGCCCAGTGCTGGGATTCACAATGTCACACCTGCATCTGTATGTGCAACCCTGACATTGTTGCAAGTAAAAATGGGAGAGAAGGTATTGAATGGATGCCAAAGTTCTTGCTTTTATGATTCTTTTGTTCAGAAATACAAGATACCTAGTGTTAAGATACAGAATCATAGAACAGCTTGGGATGGAAGAGACCTTTAAGATCATTTAGTTCCACCCCCACTGCTGTGGGTTGCCACCCACTCCATCAGGCTGCTCAGGGCCTCTTCAAACTTGGCCTTGAATGCCTGCAGGGATGAGGCCTCTTACAACTTCCCTGGGTAGCCAGTTCCAGTGCCTCACAACCCTCAGAATAAAGAACTTCTTAGCATTTTATTCTAAATCTTCTGTATTTTAATTTAAAACCATTCCCATTTGTCCTATCATTATCAGGCTGTGCAAAAAATCAAGTCTTCCTCTTGTTTATGAGGTCCCTTTACATACTGGAAGGCTGCAATTAGGTCTTCCCAGAGCCTTCTCCAGGCTGAACAAGTCCAGCTCCCTCAGCGTTTCTTCACAGGAGGGGTAATCAAGCACTCTGTTAATCTCTGTGGCCCTCCTCTGGACCCGCTCCAACAGCTCTGTCTTTCCTGTGGTGGGGGTCCCAGGTTTGGGTGCTGTACTCCGGGTGCAATCTCATGAGGGCACAGTAGTGGGGGTCAGTCATCTCCCTCTCCCTCTGGCCTATTTTGACAATGCCCATGATACATTTGGCTTTCTGAGCTGCAAGCACATGCTGACGGTTCATGTCAAACTTTTCATCCCCTAGAAACCCCCAAGTCCCTCTCTGCAAGACTGCTTTCACTGTTCTCAGTCTCTACATATCTGGAATTGCCCCAACCCAGGTGTAGTACCTTATGCTTGGCCTTGTTGAACCTCATTAGTCTCATGTGGGCCCACTTCTCAAGCTTGTCTGGATAACTTTGGATGATATTTCTTCCTTCTGTCATATCAGCTGCACCACTCAGCTTGGAATCATCATAAAATTTGCTGAGGATGCACTCAATCCCACTGTATTTCATTGATAAAGGTGTTAAAGAACACTGGCCCAATGATGGACCCTTGGGAAACACCACTTGTTACCAGCCTCCATGTGAGCGTAGAGCTGTTGTGCATAACCCTCTGACTGTGGTCAGACAGGTGGACTGTTCTAGACTCAGCTTTCATTGTTTATTATAATCTTCCAAGTATGACTCTGCTCATCTAATGACTACAGCAGTGAGGATTTTAGTGGGAAGCGGCATAATGTGAGCTTTACTTTTTTTCCACTGAATAATTCCTGTACTTTATTTTCCTAATTCACTGGGGACTCCAATCTGCAGAAAACTAGGGAAGATCAAGAGTGAGAAGACAGTCATTATGTGAGGCAGGTGGAGCACACCATAGGGAGTCATCGGAGGTTTTGTAGTTGGATAATATTGTCTTTTACAGGGCATAATATCAAGCAAGCAGAATATTGACTGAAGCAGATATGCCTGTTTCTACTCAGAATGTTTCTATACCACATACTTCCTTTCTTCCCTCCTTCTTTGTATAAACATATCCCTCAGCAAGTAAAGCATTTAAGTTAAATGTGGGGCAGAGGTCCCTTGACTTGTTCAGCCCAGATAAGAGGATTCTGAGGATATACCTCATGGTGACCTACAGCTCCTCAAGACAGGAGAGAGTAGTGTGATCTCTGCTCTCTGTTGACAACAACAGGACCCAAGGGAATGGCATGGAGCTACATCAGGGGAGGGTCAGATTGGGTGTTAGGAAATGCTTGTTCACCAGGGAGTGATTGGGCCCAGGAACAAGCTCCCCAGGGTCATGGCCCCAAGTGCCAGAGATCAAGGAGTGTTTGGACAGTGCTTTCAGACATACAGTCTGATTTTTGTGTGGTCCTGTGAGGAGACAGGAGTGGACTCGATGAAACCTGGGAGTCTCTTCCAACTTGGGATATTGGATAGACAAATTTCACCTTGAAAGCTAAGAAATATGTAGTGAGCATGCTGTTGGAAGATACAGAACTTCATGTTTGCCATGCGAGATGTGAACATAAGCTTGGTTTTGTTATGTCCCTTCTTTAGGCAGGGAGCTGCACTTTCAGTTTGTCAGCCTTCTAAAAGAGCTAGTGGTGTAGACTGTGAGTGTCCAACCTTCTGGCTTGGCTGGGCTGCATTGAATGAAAAGGGCCACATATATTTAAGTCACTCTGAAGGTAATGCCTCCTATGTATTCCCATGGAAACTACAACAGATACAATGAGCAGAATAACATTGATAGCATGCTGTAGCTGAGAATATGCTCTATTTTTCAACACAGTCACCACAATTAGCTATGCCCTTTCTCCAGCAAGGAACCAGTTTCCATGCCATACTTGTAAAAAAAAAAAAAAATATGCACCAGCGGAAGTGACCAGCTGTCATCACTGCCTCAATGTGCTCACATCCACTGTTTGGTCTCCATAAACATTTAGCAAATGCCAATGAATGCAATTTTTTCTGCATGGAAGAACTCAATGAGACACCTTTTCTTCATATGCGCTTCCATGTCAGGCACCATTTTGTCAGACTGCCTCTCTGCTGTCCTTAGTCACACAGCAACAAAATGAAATAGAGAATATTTGCAGGAAGGTTCAACCTCTACTGTCATACCACCTCTGATGTCATGAGCCAGCATTATAAAGTAGGAGTTGTTACTTTCAAAGCAGCCTTTGTATGATTTACAGAAATCGCTAGAGTTGGAGCTAAATAATGCACCATAAAAATATGAGTTGTTTCCAGATAATTTTTTTCCTCAAGCAGACATTGAAGAAGCAAGGTGAATGTGAACCTGTGGAACTCAGCATCTGAATTGCAGGCAAAACATGCCTGTGTAGTTTTGGCAAAAGATCAAGAGAGGCTAAAGCACATTTCCAGGGGATGGCTATATTTTTATCACGAGGATGAGAACTGTACTCAAAAGAAATATGTGATAGATTGTTCCTATATTATAAATACACATCTATTCATCTCAAGATTTTTGAAATTCCAAATCAAAGTAGGCAGGGAAGCTATAGCTATACTATAGAGCTTGGTGAAGTTAAGATAATTTCCTTTGTAGGTATGTGTTTGTGGAATGGCTATTTCCAAGCTCTTTAAGTGTGTGTTAAAATGGGGAAATAGTGAACCAGAAATCCTACACCCATCTGGCATTATTACCAAAAGAAGAAAATATAAAAAACATGATAAATGAAAAAATCTATCCAAAGTGTCTTGGTTTGTTAGCATAACACAGTATCACAGACAACAGCTGCTGCATTTTAAGTGACCTTGAACCTCTTGATGGTGATGATGTTAAGTACCCTTGCATTGAATATGGCTAGGCTATGGACTGTATACTCCATGGGCTTAGTTCCTTACCCCTTATTCTTAACAGTACAGGAATTTTGACAATTGGGAAGAAATAAATTATTAGAATTTTTTCTTAGGAATGCTGTTTCTCTTCAAAATTGCTTGGGAACTGTCTGTTGTATATTGCACTAATTGTCTACCATAGTCTAATAGTCTTAAGATTCTACTAGTTTCAATTCTGAGTTTGTATCAGACTTCTGTCTGTCACATCCTTGAGTGATACATTTGCACAGAGACTTCTGTTATTCTTAACTAAAAGCCTGCAGTTGAGTGTAGAATTTAGAATCACAAAAATTGAAACATCTTCCTACTGTTATGTAGAAATCTGTGACAGTTGCCATTGGTTTTCTTATGGCTTTAAAGTCATAGTACTCTTGTGTGTTTTTTTTTTTTTTTTGCAGACAGAAAGGAACAGAAATGATTTTTAATCTGAGTACTCATTTTTGTGATGTTAAGGAAACAGTTACTATAAAGTAGATACCTGTAGATTTACAAAGCGTTTCTCATATACTGCAAAATATCAGGTTGACTAAGACGACTTCAAGGGGAATAGCTCCAGAAGCAAGGTTTGTATCAGAGAACCTTTTGCAGTGAGGCAGAACTGCAGCAAAAACTGCTAGGAGAGAAGCATAGGGAGAGAGGATGAGTCCCAGCCCCACCTTCCAAAACCCCTTATTACAGTCAGAAAGATTAGCATGGTGGAACAGCAAAAGGGTCAAACAGGAAAGGAACACTCACCTGTCTCCAAGGATCTAGGCTCATGGGAAAAAACTCTACAAGTGAGGGATCTCCAACCAGAAAGGTTTCCAGAGTGGCAGTCAGCCCTTAAATGGGGTCTAAGAGAGGTGGAGCCAGGCTCCACCCCTTCTGGTCACATAGGTGAATTGCCTTCACTTGTGCTCCCAGGGCTGACTCAGTCCTTTCCCCAGGTGATCAATCTGTGGTTCAGGCCATGACTCAACAGTTCCCATATGCCCCTGATCAGAGGCGGCTCTGATGTAGCGTGGACAGGGCCAGGAGTGATTGCAGCCAAACCCCAGGACTTGCAAGAGCCAGCCCCCAAAGGAGCGCAAGTGACCAGGAGCGCAGTGAGTGGAGCAGGCAACTTGCCATCAGACAGGAGGAGGGGCCTGAGAGAAAGGGAGGAATAAAAACAGATCCCTGCTTAGGGTGACAGACAAATCCCTCCCTCATGTGAGCCTTTTCTGCTTGTTCTTGCTGTGACTGTGCAGAGTACCAGTAAATATATCTAGAACAATAAAATTACAGCAGAATAGCGGTCTATCTGTATTAATCATTTACAAGTAAACTCTCCAGAGGACAAGTTAATTGGTGCAGAGCTGGTGTTAACTGATCCAGGTTTCTGCTGGTACTCTAGCTAGCAAAGGTGTCAGTGCTAACAAAACATAAGTTGCATCTTTGGTGAGACTGACAGTTTTGAATATGTGTTTTTGTTTCTTTTTCACATCTTCGAGGCAGATGTTGGAAGTTTTCAGAAGTTCCTCATCAACCTACTAGCCATCTAAGAGGTGAGAGCCAGTTCTTTGGTTCTCAGAAAGTACTATCTGCATAGCTTGTGTGCATAATTTGTGCCTTTTGTCAGACTCCTGACTAGTTTAGTGTGCAGCCGTATATGGATTTGTAAGAACAGCACCACTCGAACAGAGAAGTGTGTGCTTGCTCAATTAGGTTTGAACTTAACTTCTAACTCTTTCATAAATAATGAATAGGTAGATATATTTTCTGAATGTGAGAGCCAACTTTGTGCTTCAAGTTCAAGTGAGAAGTCCTTAAAGCATTGACAGTCCCTGAAACGGAAAGTAAATGTTGTCTAGCATCGTGGCTGTCTTTTGGTGATGTATGCATAAGTTTGTAATGTTTAGAGCAGAAACTTGTTGGCTGCTATATTGCAAGATACAGCTGTTATTAAAGGAGTAACTAACAGCCTTCTTCCTATTAGTTTGAGCTGATTTGTTCCAGAGACAGATAAAGAGTCAATGACTGCTGGAATTTGAGAGCTTGGGAGCAGGAGCTGTTACATAAAACTAGGTATAATCACTGCAGGACTTCTTGAAAGTTTTTCTCCCCTGAGAACTCCAATAATATGCAATTTCCGAAGACTTCAGTGATGTGAGTGGCTGACCTGATTGTCCAGTATGGAAGAACAATGTTTTGTAAAGGCTCCTTCTTTTAGGGAATAGACATCAAAAGCAAGGAAACGTAAGTGTGTGGCTATATGATTTGAAATTGGAACTTGGCTTCCTTTGGGTTCAAACAGACTGAGAAAACAACCACTGTAAGGTAGTGGTTTGTACCTTTTCAGCCGAGGCATTTCTACTCCTCCTTGCCTCTAGGAGTTCAGATTTCATTGAGCCTGATTGTCCCCTCCAGCTCCTCCCTTGTGTTTACATTTTCATTTTCTGGCTGTTACAAGTCTCTTCATTAACATGACGAGGAGCAGGAACCAGCAGCTGCACCTTAAACAGCAGGAATAGAGACGTTTCCTTCCTTTTTAAACTGGAGTGGTAACTCTTGTTTTTCCTCCATGCAGGGTTGCTTAGAGAATAATAGCTTATTTAAATGAGTCAATGACTGACTATTGCACAAAGTTCCTGAATGTGCCTAGTAAAGAGGTAAAAAGTGTTGTGATTCAAGAGCTGGAAATACAGACCGTGTGTATTTCTATACTCATTTTATATAGGAAAGGTTTGCAAACCATGAGGGCCTGTGTTTATTAGGGAGGAAGGAAAGACAAGCACACATGAAAAGATTTAACTTTGGAGGAATGCAGCTCTGGACTTGTTCAGGTTTGCCTGAAGGTAGAAATTTTTATTTGTGAGGTTGAAAAAAAAAATACAGATCTCCTGTAATGTTTCCTCCTTCAGCATGAATACCGACAGTGTGCATAGATTTGTATACTTGAAGCTTTCTTTTTACTCAGGTGGAACAGGATCAGAACAGCTTTTGCTAAGGTTGTGGTGTATGTTATGTATGGTACATAGTGTGCATATACGTATATATATGTGTGTGGTGTATGCCTAGGTGGCTTGCATTTTGTTGTGTTCACAAGTGATGAATAGAGGATAGCTGGCAGGGCATGTCAAAAGGCAGGAAGACTGAAATATCTTTACTCACAAGCCTACCTTCAGGTATTTGGATTTCAAGAAGGGCAGCACCAGAAAATACAGGCTTGGATGGAAGCCATTGAATTGAGTATGTCTTGGTATTTCGGCTTCTAATTTTTATATACTTTGCTCTTTGTTTTTTATGTATGGGGAAAAAAACCACACACATAGTAATTGCTGTGAGACATTTATAGGGGGAGTCCCTGATACTGGAATGTGCGTATGATTTAGATTCATTGTGGGAATTCTGTCAGACTTCAGCCTGGGGAATTGGAGCACCGTCTAGGAAGAGAAGTCAAACTGGAAGAAAGTGAGTCCCTTCAGTTTAGTTAACTATATTCCGGTATTACTTAGGTTTTCACCATTATGAACTTGTCATGGTTTTTTTTTTTTTTTTTTTTTTTTGAAAGCTATGTTGTTACTTTTGTATTTTACAGAGTGGTACTTCCTTGGAAAAAAAATGAGAAAAGGGACTGGGTTTTACATTCAAATGAAGTACTGAATGCATGAGGCCTTGGCAATGCCAATACTTAGAAGGTGCACAAAAAAGAATTTACTTTGCTAGTATGTTTCCTAATTTTCATCAAAAGTATTCCCTGTCTACGTGCTTCACATTTGTAATATCACTTTGTAGGAAAAAACATGAATTAAGTAAAGGGAAGGTGGAAAGTCTTAGTGTGGAGGTGTTCCAAAATTATGGTGGAGCAAGAAATAATATATAAAACTAAGGTGTTTTGAAATTTGAGAAGTACTTAAATATCTTGTATTTGAAGATAGTTTTAATAGTTTGTCCTGGTCTTATGAGCAAAATAAGATAGAATAGATTGGGCTGGAAGTGACATCAAAGACCATCAAGTTCCAACCTCTCTGCCTTAGGCGAGGCACAACTCCCAAGAGACCAGGTTGCCTAAAGCACCATCCCTGGAGGTGTTCAAGGCCAGACTGGGCTAGGCCCCATCCAATCTCCATCTTGGTTTTTCATTATAGGAGAGACTGAGAAAAAAATAAACACGAGGGCTGTTCCAAAAGTAGTGCCTCCTATTTTATTATGTCAGCCCACAGTGTCAGAGGTTGATGGTATAGTAATAAAGCCTGAACCTTCCTGCTGATATGCCATTAGATTTTGTTGCTGTGCAACAGATGGCAGCAGAGAGGCAGTCTGACAAAATTGTGCCTGACGTGGAAGTATCTATGAAGCAAAGTTGTGTCGTTTAATTCCTCCATGTGGAAAAAATTGCACCCACTGACATTCACTGACACTGAATGTTTAAGGAGACCAAACAGCGGATGTGAGCACAGTGAGTCAGGAGATGGTGCATTTCAGCACCAGCAATAGTGGATAGTGGGTCACCTCTGCTACTGCAGATTTTTACAAGCATGGCATGCAGGCTCTTGTTCATCGCTGGTGAAAATGCATACCTAATGGTGGCAACTACATTGAAAAATAGCATTTTGTAGCAGAAAATATGCCCTCTTAAAGCGTTATTGTGCTCTTTGTATCTGTTGCAGTTTCCTTGGAAATAAATAGGAGGCATGACTTTCAGGGCAACCTACATATATGTATTATACATGCATATATAGCTTATTATATATTTATTTATTCTATTATTTTTACATAAATAAAAAATCTAAATCTTATAGTCCTTGTGACTGTGTATTCTCTTCTTACCTTCAAGTTGGATATCATTGAACTCTTGGAGATATATTTGTGATGGTTGCTTCCATTTTAAATAACTCACATCTAAGTATTCTCTAGCTTACTCTGGTTCAGAAACATACCTTTTCAAGTTCTAGCATAAAAATCAAAAGTAGCGTCTGTTAGACTTACTGTGCTTGTGACTGGTCCAACTTCTGCTTGAGGATCTGCTTCTTTGAAAAATTGCCTTAGGGATTTTGAAGCTCAGAAGTGCACCAGACTTTCAGACATGGATGCTTAAGTAGGACTTCTAGATCCCATGCTTTACTGATTGCATTTTCTTTGTGCACTTTAAATGCCTGTTTTGTATAGCTCAGTGCTCACTTAAATGGTTTATTGTAAGACTGTGAATGCTGCTAAATTGTTTGCTCATTATTCAAGTTGAGTTCTCCTCTCACATATAGACACTTCCTTCCAATTTAGGATAATCTAAATTTATAAAAAAAATAGGGTGTATAAAATATTTCAAACTGTTTGCTTCTTTCATAAGTTTTTCTTAATATCTAGTATACCTAGGTTTATTGTGTTGCTTATTAATGTAGTTAGGCTGATGTCAAATAAGGTACTGCTCATGTCCACAGCTGTTCAGGCTTTTTAACCTGCTGGCAGTTTTAGGGTAACAGAGTGAGACACTAAATGCCACAAAACCTAGCTGCCAGTTTTCTGATGGTGAAAAACATTACAGAGATGCCTGTGTTCAGATATTATCCTTTCTGTCATGGTGTTCAGTACTCCTGGCCCTGGACACATGTAATAAGCACACGTAGTAATTGGCTTCTCTGTAGGGAAGACCAAACAGCTGAACAATCATTGACTGCTTGTACAAAATGGCTCTTTTCAACCTAGGGGGAATTTCAGATTATAACGAGTTTTTTTAGCAGGAACCATACCATAGCAAAACCATGGTTTCTATTGTTGATGTTTTCTTTTCTAAATGAAATGGCATGATTTAGCTACTAGAAAGCTGAATTTCAACTGTCTTTCTTCATCCATTCTTCTTCAGAATGGAATCAAAATGGTTCATAATCAGTGTAATATGATGGAAAACACAGCAGCAACAGCAGTGGGGTTGCAGAATCCCAGGCTGCAGCAAGTAAGGATAAGCCCAAGTGCAGCCACTGTGGATACAGAAACAAAGCTCTTTACCTTCAGAAGGCTGCAGGCAGAAATCTCCAGCAGGATACCCTTACCTCAACTGCCAACCCTTAAATGGGGTCTGGGAGGTGGTGGATCCTGGCTCCACCCTTTCAGTCACTCAGATGTATTGCATGCACCTGAGCTCTCCTGGGTTGGCCCTGCTTTCCCATCAGGTGCTCAATCACCGTTTTAGGCCGTGACTTAGCATTTTCACTACAGTCAGAAAACCTCTAAATAATTTGTGATTGTTCAACATTCTGGATAACATGCAGAATAAATTTGAGAATTTTGTATCAGTGGAGGAAGTACTGGGCAGGATTATCTCTAAACCTTACAGAGCATAAATGTATGTGACACTTAGGTAAATAGTCTACTGGCAGTCTGACTGTCATCTTGTGGACTGTCATTCCTGTGGATGATCCTGCCTGGATGGCACTGTGTAATGATACCAAGAGGGCTAATGGAGGCAAACACAGAAGGGTTTTTCATTGCTTCCCTTTGTTCTCTGATTGTCCTTGAGAAGATGAAAGATTTTTTATATAACATTTCAGTATAGGGAACTAAATTCACATGGTAGAATTTTTCGGCTAATGTGATGAAACATGGCTGACTAGCATGTCCAAAGGATTTACAGCACTGTGCGTAGCTTTGGACAGCTGAAAAGTCAGACAGGAAGATTTCTTGAAAGAGTACTAGTATTGCATTTATGTTACCATCATCCAGTGCAAATCCGCTAACCTCTTCAACTCTGTTTTGTGTTAGGATACCCATCTACTCAAATGAAAGCAGTGTTATATATTGTTTTCTTTTCTGGATTTTAAATCTAACTAACTAGCTAACAGAGAAGAAAGTGTCATCTAGTAGTTAATTTTACATGCTGGCTTTTGTGCTTGTTTAATTTTTACACTTCATTATGATAACTGCATTAAATAATTCCGTATGAAAGTTCTTCTGTCCTTTCACATTAAAACTCCAAGTGTGTCTCATTTTCCTAGCAGCAGTGAGAACTTATGAAAAATCAAGCATAAAGGGGGTTGAGAAACTCTCAGTCGACTGTCTTTTCCTTATGTATGGCATTTTTTTCATAAATATTCTTTCAAAATTTCTGTACACAGGCGTTTGACCTCATGCACAGCAGCTCATTTCACTGTGGAAATTACACATTATACATCATAAACTTCAGCGAACATCTTCATTCATCTGTAGAGAAATTCTATTGCATGGAGAATTGCTTTTTTAATTTTTCTTATCCTGATAATTTGTTCAATAAAGGAGTATTTTTGGTCCTTTGCATGTATTGATTTCAATATCAACAACAGACAAGTCATAGTATCTAATCATTAAAAATAAAAAAATTGTTCTTTAACTATTAACAAAAATTTATTAAACTTATCACTTAACTTCCAGTGTATAAGTATTTTAACCAATGGAAACTTGGAAGTGTGTCATGTGCCTAAGGCTTTTCCAACTGGTCCACTTTTCTTGCCGTTACAAACTGGTCAGTTAATTACCACTGAGAGCGTAATTTCTAAATAGTGCTTTTTTTAAAATGTCACTGCCTACAGAAAATTTTTCCTAGCTCTTACTTTTAGATAAAATATGCTTTTTGACTTTAGTGCCATTTCATGTATGTTGTTGTTGAAATGCATTAGGTTCTCTGTGGATCTTTTGATTCTGGGATTGCCACAGATATAGATGAAGCTCTTGGTTACATTTGACAAAACCCTGCCTGTTCTTAAATTCTAATGGTCTATTTTTCTTTTTATCAAACAATTCCCAGACTATGGGTAGGTAAGTTCTTAAGAGATTTCTGCGAAATGTAAATGTTCTTGTATATAAGCATTAAAAATCCTTTGGAGGTACAACCACTCATTTTACTTTCTTACTTTACTGTGCTTGGGGTATAGTAGAATTATTTAATCTTAAATGTTTTTGCAAGAAACAGAATTGTATTCATTTTCATCATAAAATCATAGAATCATTTGAGTTAGAAGGGACCTTTAAAGATCATCTAGTCTAGCTCCCTTGTAGTGAACAGGGACATCTACTGCTAGTTAGGTTGCTCAGAGCCTGGTCTAGCCTGACGTTGAATGTCACCAGGAGCAGGGCATCCACCACCTCTCTCTGAGAAAACTGTTCCAGTGCTTCACAACCCTTATCATAAAAAACATATTTCTTATATCCAATCTAAATCTCCCTTGGTTTGAAACCATTCTCACAACAGACCTTGCTAAGGAGTCTGCTTCCTTCTTTTCTGTAGTCCCCCTTTATATATTGAAAGGCCACATTCTGGTCTCCCCAGAGCCTTTTCTTTTTCAGGCTGAACAGCCCCAGCTCTCACAGCCTGTCGTCATGGGGGGAGGTGTTCCATCTCTTGGATCATTTTTATGATCCTCTGGATGTGCTTCAACAAGTCCATGCCTCTCCTTTAGTGAGGACTCCACATTTGGACGCGTTATGCCACTTGAGGTCTCAAAAGTGCAGAGAAGAGGAGCAGAATCACCTCCCTCATCCTGCTGATCATGCTTGTTTTGAAGGATACATTTGGCTTTCTGAGCTGCAAGGGCATATTTCTGGCTCATGTCCAGCTTACCATCCAGCAGTACCCCCAGTTTCTTTCTGCAGGCCTGTGCTTGATCTTTTCATCCCCCAGCTTGTACTCATTGCGGGGCTGCCATGACCCAGGTGCAAGACCTTGCATGTGGATGTGTTGAATTTCATGAGGTTCTTCTGGACCCACTGTTTGGGCCTGTCTAGATCTCTTTGGATGGCATCCCATCTCTCAGGCCATGGGAGGCCGTATCAAAGGTCTTACTGAAGTCCACATAGATGACATCAGTATCTCTACCCTCCATTGCAGGACTTGTCCTTGATGAAGCTGTGCGAGTTGCCTGGTATGGAATCATAGAATCCTTAAAGTTGGAAGGGACCTCTGAAGGCCATCTGGTCCAACTCCCCTGCAATGAACAGAGACACACACCTAGATCAGGTTGCCCAGGACCTTATCCAGCCTTGCCTTGAAAGTTTCCAAGGATGGGGCATCCCAAATCTCTGGGCAACCTGTTCCAGTGCCTCACCACTCTCACTGTAAAAGACTTTTTCATTATATTTAACCTAAACCTACTGTCTTTAAACTTGAAACCATTTCCTCTTGTTCTACCACAACAGACCTTGCTAGAGACTCTTGTCTGTCCCCTTCTTTCCTGTAGCTCCCCTTTAGATATTGAAAGGCCACTATCAGGTCACTGTGGAGCCATCTCTTCTCCAGGCTGAATAGCCCTCATAGGAGAGGTGTTTCATCCCTTGGATCATTTCTGTGGCCCTCCTCTGGAAGCACTCCAACAAACAGGTTTGTGTCTCTCCTGTACTGAAGATTCCACATCTGGATGCAGTACACCAGGTGAGGCCTGATCACTACATAGTAGAGGATCAGGATCACCTCCCTCAACCTGCTGGCCATACTCCACCTTGTATTGTTAGTGGATGTTGCCTTGACCCAGGTGCAAGACCTTGCATTTGGATTTGTTGAACCTGATGAGGCTCTCCTGGGCCCACTGCTCAAGCCTGTCTAGGTCCCTCTGGATGGCATCCTGTCCCTCTGGTGTGTCAACCGCACCCCCCAACTTGGTGTCATCAGCAAACATGCTGAGGATGCACTCGACACGGCTGTCAATGTCACTGATGAAGATATTAATGAGTATACTTCTCAGCACTGACCCCTGGGGGACACCACACATCACTAATCTCCACCCAGACATTGAGCCATTGACTGCCACTCTCTGGACTCAACCCTGCAACCAGTTCTTCATTCACTGAACAGTCTACCCATCAAATTTGTATCGCTCCAGTTTGGAGAGAAGGGTGTTGTGAGGTACTGTGGCATAGGCCTTACTAAAGTCCAGACAGATGACATCAGTGGCTCTTCCCTCATTCACTGATGCAGGTACACTATCATAGAAGGCCACCAGGTTGGTCAAGCAGGATTTGCCCTTGGTGAAGCCATGCTCATTCTCCCATATCACCTCCCTGTCTTCCACGTGCCTTAGCAGAGCTTGCAGAAAGATCTGTTCCATGATCTTTCCCGGTACAGAGGTGAGACTGAGAGGTCGGTAGTTCCCAGGATCATCTTTTCTGCCCTTCTTAAAAGTGGTGTGACGTTGCCTTTTTTCCAGTCACCAGGGACATCACCTGATTGCCATGACTTTTCAAATATAATTGAGAGTGGCTTGGTGACTGCATCAGCTAATTCCCTCAGGACTCTGGGATGCATCTCATCGGGATCCATAGACTTGTGGGTGTTCAGGTTCCTCAGGTGGTCACAAACGTGGTTTTCGCTTACAGCAGGAGGGACGTTGCCTCCCCAACCCCCTCCTACCAAACCAAATGTCTGAGGGCTGTGTGACAATCAGTTATCAGGGAAGACCAAGGCCAAAAAAAAAGTTATTAAGTATCTCAGCTTTCTCCTTCTCTGTTGTTACTGGCTTGCCTGTGTCATTCACTGGGGGAGGAAGGAGAGGTGGTATGCCCTCCTGGACTTTCCTTTTCTGGCAGAGATGCCTGTAAGAAGCCTTTCTTGTTCTTGTCATCCCTTACCGAGTTTAGCTCAAGCTGGCCCTTGGCTTTCCTGACTCCGACTCTACACAGCCTAGCAGATTCCTTATGGTCTTCCCACAGTACCTGTCCCTGTTTCCACTGCCTGTGCATTTTCTTCTTGCTCTTCAGATTGCCTACAGCTTGCCATGCCACTTTTCCAGCAGATGTCTGGTCGGTCGAAGTCCTCCAGCAGGATGAGCACTTGTGATCACACCACCTCCTGTAGCTGGAGGTAGAAGGCCTCCCTGTCTTTCCTGTGCCTTAGCATAGCTTCCAAGATGATCTGTTCCATGATCTTCCCTGACACAGAGGAGAGGGTTACAGGTTGACAGTTGTTCTCGTGGTAACACTTTCAAATTGAAAATGTCTTCAAATTGCTTTTTTTTATGTTACTTAAATGTAAACATTGATGAAGTGTATGTTTTTTCTGGCAAACAAATTTTAATTCCCCATTTTGAACGTTTCATATATGTTGTTGTTGAGCGTATGTTTGTTATTCCTGTTAGTATTAAAGTATATTTAAGATATTACATATGTGATAAAGCATGCGGACAGTCCAAACTGTCTGTGCAAAGGAGACAATCCTGTGGCGGAAAGTTTAGTTTGTGATGCTCTGACTGTCTGCTGTGTATTTCGTGTTCAATTTTTTGTTTGTTTGTTTATTGAAAATAAATAATTAATTAAAGATGTATTTCACTGTATTGAGGAATGGTGGCTGCAGTGTGAAAGATTCAAGAATACATGATAGGTGGTTCTAGATAGTGGGGAGTGAGAAGGAGTATGGAAGGATGTCACTTCTGGGATCAAAAAACAACACAGTCACTTCAGTGAAGCCTTCCACTTGACTTCATTAGCCCTTTAAGAAAATGAAACTTGATTCTCCCAGGTCTATGCATAGCCAGTGTTAATGAAGTATGATTAATTGTGCTTATGTAACTGGAAGCGGGAATTTGTCTGTTCTCAACATTTACCCTTGATAAACCAAGCACTTGTATTTTCCTGTAAAATTGCTTTATTTTCCAAGGGTATTCTAAACAGAAAAGAATGCTCTAGCCCATGTTTATTATGAATAGTTACTCATGAACTTTTAGTTGAGCATGTACCTCAGACAGCAGAGACAAAAGTTCTTGCCATCATTGATGAAGAAGGAATTATATTCTGATTTTTGAGATTATGGCCATACTAGTTAAAATTAGAAACATGAAGTGCATACCAGGTTCTCTCTACATGTATCAAGATTTCATAATCAAACATTTGCTTTTGCATGCCTCTGTGAAGAGGACTTATATATATTCTAAGGACTGCAGCTCTGAAAATCTAGTGTTTCCTTGTACCACCAACAAAAGAAGTAAATGATTTTTTGTAGTGTGTTAAGACTATCAAGTGGAAATGAATGAGCTAGTAATTATCTGATATATCTTCAGAGCAAGCATGGCTGGTAGGTTCCTACCATTCTTGCTCTGAATGGAGTGTATGGTAGATGACTCTCAATGTCCAAACAGTTCTCCAAATTAGTGTAAAAAATTTGTGGAGACATAAACATTTAATCAAAACAGCATAAGAGGGAACTTTATTTCTTCTTAGTGTGTGTGTGGCATGTTATGTTTTCGTCAAGAACTTTGTTATAAATTGTGATGTAAATAGAAATATGAAAGAAGACTGTGCTATTGGTTGTACCAACTACTGAAATACAGACTGCAGCATATGTTGTGGGACCTCCTCTGAAACCAGATCCTTCTGTGCCTAATTTCCTTATGAGCTTACTGGCCAAGTAAGGAGATGAACAGTGGCAGCTGGTACCCAGCTATTCAGAAAACTCTACCTGATTCCCTGGGGATTTTTTAAGTACAAAATGTACAAGTGAAACTTTGGTTTAAAAAGAAAATAGTTACGGAATTTAGAAACTATTCTGATTTTGTTTCTCTGAACTTTTGTGGCCTTCTGTCCACACTTGATTTTAATCAATAAGCCTTGCCTTGCTAGTACCGCAGCAAAACTCCAAACATAGGCAGGATGATAGTAAGGCTGTATATTGGTGGGAGATTTGTAGAAACTGGTCACAGAAGTTCTCAGGTCTGCTGTCAACTTCATTTTTTTCACTTGAAATTTGGATGCTGTGCAAAAACTAAGCCTTCTGTCTTCTGAAGGCAGTTGTTCGTTTTCCACTTCATAACATATGCTTCAGAAGGAATTATGAAGAGAAGTATCCTTCAGATACCAGCAGTTAACAAAATGTGTTTTGTTGGTATTTCACTTACCAATAAAGCCTAACTCCACGGAAGAGCTGAATTTGACCTAAGTGTCTGTGAAGGTATGCCTGAACATAGTCTGACTGATGGCTGTGGAAATCTAAGGTAACTAGAGAAGAGATGGAGGGGAGGCCATATGGTTGCCCACAGCTTCCTCATGAGGGGAGCAGAAGTACAGGCTCTGATCTCTGCTCTCTGGTGACAGCAACTGGATTCAAGGGAATGGCATGGAGCTGCATCAGGGTAGGGTCAGGTTGGTGTTAGGAAAAGGTTTTTCACCAGAGGTTGATCAGGCACTGGAACAAACCTCCCCAGGTCACAGCATCAAGGAGTTCAAGGAGATGACAGAGTTCAAGGAGCTCTCAGACATGGGGTTTGAAATTGGGTGGTTCTTTGGGGAGCTAGCAGTTGAACTTGATAGTCCTTGTGGGTCCCTTCCAATTAGGATATTCATTGATTCTATGATTCTGAATTTGCAGAGAATTTAGTTCTGCATAAACAATACCATTAATACTTCTGCAGTGTGGTATGATGTAATGTCATACCTTCCAAGCTTTTACATAATGCCTTGTCCCTTTCCTTCTTTTTCCTTCCTTTATCTCTCCACAGTGCTGCATACCCAAGGTCCTATTGATGGCAGTCTGTATGCAAAAGTAAGAAAGAAGAGCTCTTCAGACGGCAGCATCCCTGGTGTTGCTCAAGGTATTCCTGTGTCCAGCAGTCCTGATCACAGAGATCATACTCTTTCTGTCAGCAGTGATTCAGGACATTCAACAGCTTCCATCAGGACAGACAAAACTGAAGAGCATCTTATGCCAGGAGTCAAACGGGTTCTGAGCCCACAGGAGAAGGCAGAACTGGACAAACTACTTAGTGGCTTTGGTTTGGAGGACTCTATCATCACTACCAGGAGTGTGACTGATGCTGGAAGCAAGTACAGTAGGACTCACCACATAGTGCCGGCTCAGGTTCATGTGAATGGGGACACCAAACTGAAGGATAGGGAGACTGATATTCTGGATGATGAAATGCCTAACCATGATCTTCACAGTGTAGACAGCATTGGGACTTTGTCTTCTTCAGAAGGGCAACACTCCACCCATCTAGGTAACTTGAGTTGCCCCAAAAGCAGTCAGAACTCGCTTCTCTCAGATGGCTTTGGAAGTAACACAGGGGAAGACCATCACAATGCCATTGCCCCGGACCTGGGAATTGGTGTGGATCCCCTCTATGAAAGACCATTTGGAAACACTGAGCCACAGTCATCTCAGCAATTGCAAAGGAATCCTTGTGTCTCACCCCAGCCTCAAGCCTATGACCCAAGTAACTACTCTACTCACACCTGGGTTTGCCAGCAGCAGATGGTCACTGCTCACCAGTATGGTTTTGTGTCACAGAATGAGATGAGGGTTGGCATTCATAAGACTGTGGAGAATTTAGGCATTGTCCAGAGTCAGTCCCAGGTCCCAGACATGCTGATACATGGCTCCAGCAGTAAAGATGCTGTTCAGAGAGGACTAGGAAGCATACCAGGTGTTGCTGAAGGTGCAGAACCTGAAGACAGTGAGAGTTTTAAGTCAGAGCTAGTGCCTCAGAGGGACACAAATAGCCAGGATCTTGGACCAAATGCAGGGGACTTGCCAGCTTCTCCAACGTTGGATATTGATCAGTCCATTGAACAACTGAACAGGCTGATCTTGGAATTAGACCCTACATTTGAACCTATCCCAACCCGCATTAGCACTGTCAGCAGGGACACAAATCAAGCAAATGGCTTCACTAGCCATAATACAGATGTGGAAGAGCTTGTCATGAGCCCTGGCATCCATGAGAAATTAGAGGTCACAAGCAGGAATGCCTTCCAAAATGGTAAGCTCTCATAGTACTGTTTGAGTACTTTCTAAAGTGGTTTTCCCAGCACTTTTGTTCTCTTGACATGGTGCAGCTGGACCTCAGATCAAGAATTAAACTTTCAGGATGATTGTCAAAGGATTATTTCGGATATCCTCTTTTTTTTTAAAATCGGTTTAAGAAATTATGGAATCATGCTAATTGCTCATTATTAAATGCCTTAGCATACCTGTTTTTTAAAATAACTGTTCAACAAATTCTAACCTGTTACAGATCATCAGTTATGATTTTCCGCTGCTGTAAGTTTAGATGAAGGGGAAGATTCCTACATATATTCCTACATGTCCTACATTACTATTGAGACATTTTTAGAAGACATCTATAGTGAAATGTTTTATGATTTTATGATAGTTATTATTTCCACTGAAAGTGGGATAATAAGCTCTGAGATTATTTTCTCTTAATTATTGTATAATAGTTTTCTTTTAAATTTCTGTGCAATATATTCATAAATATAGTAATATTTGCCAGTGAGATACCTTAAAACACATTTTTTTCTGAAGTTATTTCTAGAAATTGGAAGTCACAGTGTTTGCTTGTTATCTGCTGTCTCTGTTTAAGTCAACTGAAACCTTTAATGGCTGTGTTAAAGTTCACAAGCTTCTTCTGCTCTTAGAGTGATAGAATCGTAGAATATCCTTAGTTGGAAGGGACCCATAAGGATCATCAAGTTCAACTCCTAGCTCCACACAGGACTACCCAAGAATCAGGCCATATGTCTGACAGCATTGTCCTGATGCTTTTTGAAATCAGTCAGCTTGGTGCTGTGACCCGGGGAGGCTGTTCCAGTGCCCAGACAGGCTCTCAGTGAAGAACCTTTTCCTGATATCCAACCTGAACCTCTTCTGTCACAGCTTCATGCTGTTCCCTCAGGTTCTATCACTTGAATGCTAGAGAGAAATCAGCACCTGCCCTCTACTCCTCCTTGTGAGGAAGCCGTAGACTGTAATGAGGTCTCCCCTCAGTTTTCCCTTCTCTAGGCTGAACAAACCAAGCTGCTCCTCAAGAAGTCTCCTGTAGACCCTTCACCATCTTTGTAGCCCTCTTTTGGATGCTCCCTAATAGTCTTGTGTCCTTCTTGTACTGTGGCACCCAAAAATTTACAAACTGAGCTTTGGCTGCACAAATTTTCTCCCAACAAAGGCAAACAGCATCCCTGTAGTCTTCCTATGTTGCTCGATCGTGCTTCCAGAGGTCCGGAATATCCCTGTTCAGCCACACTGGCCTTTTGCCCCATCTGCTTGACTTCCAGCATTTTGGAATTGCCTGTTCCTGTGCTCTCAGGAGGTGATACTTAAAAAGTGACTGGCCCTGATGGACCCCAATGCCTTCAAAATCAGTATATCAGTGGACCTTACTACCTTGTTCCCCGAGCAGTCTGAAATCTGTTCTCTCTATATCCAGGGTTGAGGTTTTGGTGGCAGTTTTCCTCCTATCACCAAAGGTTTTAAATTCAACTACTTCATGGTCTCTACGGCCAAGGTGGCCGAGTGCTACTTTACCTGCAAGACCTTCTCTGTTCACAAGCAGTAGATCTAGGAGGGCACCTTTCCTTGCTGGCTCCCTTACCATCAAGTTATCATCAAAATGCTTTAGGAATCTCTTGGATCTGTTTGTATCAGCTATGTAGTGTTCCCAGTTAGCATCTGGCAAATTGAAGTCTCCTATAAGAGCAAGGGCAGATGGTCTAGGGTTCTCCCAGTTCCTTAAAGAATCATTTGTCAGTGCTGTCTGAGTCATCTGTAGTAAATTCCCGTAACAGCATCCACTTTATTTTCTATTTGTTTGTCCCTTACACTTATAAAGTGTTGGATTATTATTATTTTTTTTTCAGGTAAACACTGATGCTTACGGTATTTTGGGGGGAAAGTCAGAGTATTGGAGAGGAATAATTATAATATGTATTCAGAGTTTGACTTGCAGTTCTTTTAGCCCTAGTTCTCAGCACACATAGGAAACCATTTTTATCCCTGATCTTTAGTTGGTTTTTTTTTCCTCTTCTTTTAGTGTTTAGTGTCTTCTGCAGATTGATCTGTATGCTTACAGCAGCAACAATTCTCCCAGCCTAGTTTTCCAATCTCCATTTCAGGGAGAGTTTTGAAACAAGTTTGAGTGAAAGATCTCATGGAACAAGAATATATTTTTCTTAGAACAGTATTTCCCAAAACTGCACCAGTACTTCTAAGTGGAGTCTGCAGTGCCTGCAAGCAGCTGTGATTTGTGTGAGATGTTCCTCAAGCAAGGGTAGACCAACTGTGCAGCAGTGCTCTCCTGGTCCTGCACTCACTTGGAAGCTGCTCCTGGAAGCCTTATCAGCATCCCTAATAAGCTCCAGTAGAAAGGGATGTATGAACACTAGAATTCAATATATAAAAACTTCATAAAGTAAGTAAGTTAATCAAATTCCATCTGGAAAACCAATGTCATTTGCAGAGCATATGCAAAATGCCACTGTGTATAGGGAGCTGTGAGAAATGAAGTGTTCTACAAGGCTAGGCACTAGGTATTTACTACATAAGGCAGACTGGGAATGTAAGAAAGTTCTTTTTTGGCCTCTAGGGTCAACGAAGTATGCATAACATAGCTTGGAGCAGGAAGTACCAGCTTTAATTTCTATAAAGCATAAATCTCTTGGTCACCTTCTCAGGTTCAAAAGAAATTGTCATGTAGTTTTCCTCTTATAGTGTAAATAGAGCAAAGGTTAAAGACTTCTGAGGATCTCAGGCCTCAAAGTATGTAAGGCTAATTAATTTGTGTTTTTTAGGGCCAGAAATAAACGAATGAACTGTGTCTACAGTTTAAGCATTGCAGAAAGCCTGAAGGGTGTGGAATTCAGGACATAGGATGCGAATTTGAAGGCTTGTGTTGGTCTCTAGTGCTAGATTTACAGTACTGAGATTTATAGGCCTCATTCTGGTCTTATTTCTGGTAACTCAGGATATTTATGTTTAGGAGAATTTCCTTGAAACATTTTATCTCTTCATTTTAGAATGAAAGAGTGCTTTCTCTTCAGTTAACCTTCTATTTTTTAGAATCTTGCACTGCCACTGTTACCTGTCTTGGGTAGCATCTTCTGACCTTAGCAGACTCTTTGAAACTTTCTAATATAAAACTTTGAAGAAACTCTAGTATAAAACTTTCAAGACTCTGAAGATCTGACTAAGGTAGCTACAAGGAGTATTATATATTCTCACCCGAAATATCTTTGTGGTGATACATAGTAAGAAGTTAGTTTGCTTCATCAAAGGCAGCATGTCTGAATGGATGCTTTTCTTTTCTGCATCTCCTAATTTGGTTGTGTGTATGGAGGATTTATTAGTTTCTGGTGTTGAACTGAGTAACATTCTTAATTAAAGAAAATATTTTTAGGATAAATATTCCTTCATATAGCTTTAGCAGAATAATAAATTCCTGAGTTTGCCTTTGTATCAAGTGCTAAAATGTTCTGTTTTTGTTTTTCAAGTACCGTTCAGTTTATAATAGAGCTTGACTTTAAAACTATTTGCAATTCGAAAGGTAAAACAATATGTGTATGTGGCATCCTGCCACCTTTGCTTGAAACAAGGATGTCATCAGCACATTCTGATTTTCCAGTTGCTGTAGGATATTTATTTACATATCTGGACTTGTCCTGCTGTTTTTTAAGGAAACATGAATGCATGGTGTGAACAAAATGAATTGGGGAAAAAAGCAATTTGATTAGATAATTGTTAAGAAGGAGGGAATACCAGGGTATTTTGCCCTCAATACATCATCTGCTGATGGAAAAGGAGTGTTCTAGCTACAAGGAGAAATTCCAAATTACGTAGGTTAGATGGAAGCAACAGAAGTATAATTTCATATCTCATCTGAATCCACGAGTCATAGTTGTGAGCATAAAACACAGTTTGATATTTTCTTTCAATTTCTGCACAGCAGTTCAGAAGAGTAAAGCCAGAAGTGTAGTATGAACAGCATCTTAATACTGGAAAAGCATCCTGCTGTTTCCAGAAGCCCCTGCCTCCTCCCAGGCCTCATCTATATGAGAATATACATGGACACCTCGAAACAGCAAAATTACTGTATTTTGAGCTGAGTGAGAAAAAGACCAACATGACTCAAGTTCTTTATCAGATCCCTTCCATTTTCAAACAAGTCTTTGGGGACCGTAGCTATGAAGTATATGTCAGAGGAGAGGTAGAGATTATTACTTTAATGTACACTTGTCTCTTAGATGCTCTGGAGTTTCATTGTACAAACCCACACCCTTAAAAAGCCTGTTATCTGTTTCATAAAGAGAATTGATGCTTCTGTGCCATGATTAGTAAATTGACACAGTTGGCTTATGTGGCAAAGTTTTGGCAGTATGGGATTGTGGTGCGTGGGGATGGGACTCTCTGAGCAGAGCGCAGCCGCTGCTCCATGTCAAGTAAAAGCTAGCTCCAGCTGATTCCAAAAGAGTCCTGCTGCTGGCCAGAGCTGAGCCATAAGCAATGCTGGTTGTGCCACTGGAGAGCAGGTGTGGGAAAAGGAAAAACTACTGGACTACAGCAACTGGGAGAGAGAAGTGAGAAGATGTGAGAGAATGTCATCATTTTTCATAGGTATTCCATGTTATAACATCATGCAAAACTGCCAGAGCTGGCACGGCTGCTGGAAAGCTGCAGTTTCTGCTGCTGCTGGGTGGGAACTGCAATTCCCAGCAGCTCTGGTCGTCCCCAGACGTTTTTTGGGAGGAAAGGAAGTGATGTCAGTGTGGCCTTCCGTCTGGCTGTACCACCATTCTGCAGCACAGTTCAGAAGACAAGTCTCTCCCCCATTTGTTTGATTTATTACCTTTGATTCCTTTTATACTGTATTATCTCACACTCCTTTACCATTTCTAGTAAGTTAGTTTCTCTTTATCTCAATACTAATACATATACTTCTCACTTTTCCGCTGGCTTTCTGTGGGGTGAGGGCTGGGAGGAGGCCCTAGACGATGGGATGACCCAGACGACCTAGGGATGAAAGACTTTCAGATGGCCCTGCAAACACCCAAGTCAGTGCAGAAGGAGGGCAGGAGTTGCTCTAGGCACTGGAGCAGGAATTCCCTATTGCCTGTGGAGAGGCTCATCCATGGTAGAGCAGGCTGTCCCTTCCGCAGTCCATGGTGCTCCATGAGAAGCAGATCTCCGTGCATAGCCCATGGAGAAGACCAGCGTGGAGCAGGTGGATGTGGCCTAAAGAAGGCTGCAGCCTATGGAGAGCCCCTGCAGGAGCAGGCCCTGAGCCAGGGCTGCAGCTTGTGAGGGTGCCTGTGTGTGCCTGAAAGATGAGCTCTGTGGTACAGACCCATGTTGGACCAGATGTTGAGCTGCAGTCTGTGGGAAGCCCACATGGAATCAGCTCGGGAAGGATGGCATCCTTTGGAAGAAACCCCACATCGGAGCAGGGGAAGAAAGAAGTGGTAGAGATGGAGCGTTACAGACTGAATACAGCCCCAGTCCCATTACCCTGTGCAAGAAGGCAAAAGAGGTTGAATGGTAGGGGAAGATGTTTTCAGTTTGCTTTGAGTTCTCGCTGCTCTAGTCTGTTATTACTGAGCAATAAATTACAACCATCAGCGCAGAGTCTGTTTTGTCCGTGATGATTGGTGAGTGATCTCTCTCTGTCCTTATCTCAAACCATGAGCCTCTTTCCTTTGCATTTTCTCTCCGTGTTCCTTTAAGGAGGGGGAGTAAAAGAATGGCATTGTGGTACTTAAGCTGCTCTTTGTTAAAGCACCACAATCCTCTGTACTCACTGGGATAAATGGCAAATGTTAAACACTTAGGATTAAAAAAAAATAGATAAAAACATAACTCACTGTGTTTAGTAAATTCAGAAGTATATTCCTGCCTGCATGTGTCATCTGAAATCTGGGAAGAAAACTCTCTAGCTCCAGTGTGGTATTAGAAAGCAGCATTCCTTTATTCCTCCCGATGCTTACTGGGTGACCTGACAAGCACGTGCACAGTCTCAGAATTCAGGTTCTACATTTGAACATTTAAGACATACATATGCAGTACTTCGGCATACATATTCATTCTTTTTCAAGGATTCATAGATATGTGCCAATGTCCCTTTGGACATGCTCAGTGGTATTTAGGGTGGTTGAGTCCCCACCTACTTCTTCCCCTTTTTTCACCATCAGTTTCATCACTGAAGCCTTTGACTCACTTCCATCCACTTTTTCTCAGTTTGGAAGATGCCCGTTGTTTATTAGGCCATAGTGAACCGCTTTTAAAAACAATGTATGTTGAACCTGAGGAAAGTGTCCTTGCACATTTTGAGGCAAAAGATAGAAGTATTCTATTATGTTAGGAAAACAAGACTATTCACCCATTATATGTGAAATTGAAAGATTTAGAACCATCAGTTACAGATTCCTTTTGCTAAACTAATGTATTGGTTCTTAAACTAATGAACTAATCCCTATTAACTAAATAAATTGACCTATATCACATGAGAGCAAGGTAATTTACAATGTCATGGATGCTTCTTCTCCAAATTTGTTAACTCTGCTTTCCCTCCACAGTGGACAGCTGAAGTATAGGTTTAGTCAGTTTTTATCCCCTATGTCTGCACATGTATGAAGAAAAGATGAAGTACTCAGCATGCTTCCAATGAAAGACTATAATTATGCTATACTTAAAAGAACGATGTAGTTTAAGCCAAATAATCCTGTAAAATAATACCTTGTTGTTCGTTACCAGTTTGTGGTAAAATAGCCCAGGCTTAATGGATGTGATTTACCTTACTTTGTAGTAGACTAACAGAGAACTAAGGTAAGGCAAGAGAGTCACTAAAGCAATTTATTATCTGTTCACACTAGTGCAGCAAGAAGAGGTGTAATTAATAGTACAAAGAAATGCTGGTTGCCGTGAGGATGAAAGAATAATCATGAATGAAGGATAACTAGAACAGCAGGTTTTCACTAGGTAGTAATGATCGGTCTTATACTGCCAGGTAGTAGGATGAGCTCTTTTCCCTGTGACTCAGTTGTTGACCTAAGGATTATGTCAAGAGAATTAATTAACCAGTGATGAAACAAGCTGGCAGGTCAGGGCTGAACAGCCCTGAATAAGATTGAACGAATTTGAGGTAGAGTTTAGGTCTTTTCACTTGCTTGTTAGTCTGTTGGTTAACAGGAATTTGAATCGTAGCTGCTACCCATTCTGAGTAAGGAAAAAACAGTACTTTGCTTGTACATCATTGTTAAACATTAGGTATTTTTTTCAAGAACAAAGATATTTTTCTTGCTGCGGTACTTTTTTCCAAATACATTTGAGAAAGATTGAGAAACTAAAGATACCACAGATGAAACTCAGCCAGGTTCTTTTTCCTGCTTCAGCTCTTTGAAACGGTGTTACTGTTGACCTAGGAATCTGAAAATTGGAACATAGTCAGTATTTAATATATAAGAGTTGGAATGGTTATTTGTCTTAATCTTGTAAGTCATGTAGGTTTGTTTTCAGATGTAAAACAGCTCTCTGATAAATGCTGGATTGCTGCAACTCTCTGTGTATATGAGGAGGTGCAATTTAGCTTAAACATTTTGAAACAGATTCTATTTATGTTTATAAACAAGCTGTTTCTTTGCTAAAATAAACGGAGCATGGATCTTGTGGATCCAAAAAGGACAAATTCCTGGTTGTAGAGCTCTGAAAGAAATCAAAGTAGGAATTTGGCAAAATAACAAATAGGAGTGAGAAGTTTATCCCTTATATGCTAATAAACTTGATGAAATATAAAAGGGACTGGAGACATAAGGCAAGTTTTCATGTTCAGCCATCAGCTGAAGGGACCTAATATTACCTATGTCATGTGACACAGTACTCTGTTAGCACTGTCTGGCAAATAGTGATAGGACAAAAGGGAATAGTTTTAAACTAAAAGAGAGGGAAATTTTTCACTTGGAGTGTGGTGAGGTGTTGGAACTGCTTGCCTAGAAAAGGTTGCCTCAACCCTGGAGGTGCTAAAGGCCAGGTTGGATGGGGTCCTCGGCAACCTGATGTAGTGCCTGATTTCATACAGTCATAGAATTGTTTGAGTTAGAAGGGACCTTTAAAGATCATCTATTCCAACTCCACTGCAATGAACAACATGTACATCTGCAGCTAGACCAGGTTTCTCAGAGTCTGGCCCAGCCTGGCCTTGAATGTCTCCAGGGATGGGGCATCCACAACTTCTCTGGGCAAACTGTTCCAGTGCTTCACAACCCTTGTCATAAAAAACATTTTTCTTACATCCAATCTAAATCCCCCTTTTTTTAGTTTGAAACCATTCCCTCTTGTCCTATCACAACAGACTCTGCCAAAGTGTGCCCCCTTTCCTGTAGCCCCCTTTAGATAGTGAAAGGTCACATTCAGGTCTCGCCAGAGCCTTTTCTTCTTCAGACTGAACAGCCCCAGCTCTCTAAGCATGCCCTCATAGAGGAGGCATTCTATCCCTTGGATAATTTTTGTAATCCTCCTCTGGACGTGCTCCAACAAGTCTGTGCCTCCTTTTCTGAGGACAACACGTCTGGATACCTTACGCCACTTGAGGGCTCAACAGCGAAGAGAAGAGGAGCAGAATCACCTCCCTTGACCTGTTGGCCTCACTTCTTCTAATGCAGCTTAGGATACAGTTAGCTTTCTGGGCTGCAAGGACACATTGCTGGATCATGTCCAGCTTGCCGTCCACCAATACTCTCAAGTCCTTTTCGGCTTGATAAAAAGTAGCCTCCGCTACTGATAGTGGAGGCTGCCGTGATCCACGTGCAAGACCTTGTGCTTGGCTTTGTTGAACCTCATGGGGTTCTCCTAGACCCCCTGCTTAAGCCTGTCTAGGTCTCTGTGAATGACATCCCATCCCTCAGGCGTTGATCACACAACACTGCTTAGTGTCATCCAAAGACTTGCTGAGGGTGCACTCCATCCCACCGTCGATGTCAGTGATGAAGATATTAAAGAGCATTGGTCCCAGTCCTGACCCCTGAGGGGCACTTATCACTGATCTCCATTCGGGCCTTGAGCCATTGACCATCATTCTCTTGAGTATGATCTCTCAACCAGTTCCTCATCCATTTGAACCCTTCAAATCCATACCTTTCCAATTTGGAGAGAAAGATGTTAAGGGGGACCATGTCAAAGGCCTTAGTGAAGTCCAGATAAATGACATCAGTGGCTCTTCCCTTGTTCATAGATGCACTTAGACCATCATAGAAGGCCACTAGGTTGGTTAGGCAGGACTTCCCTTGGTGAAGCCATGCTGGTTGTCCTGTATCCCCTCCCTTTCTTCCACGTGCTTTAGCATAGCTGCCAGGGGACATGTTCCATGATCTTCCCTGGCACAGAAATGAGGTTGACAAGTTGATAGTTCCCTAAGCTGTCCTTTCCACTCTTCTTAAAAATGAATGTGACATTGCCTTTTTTCCAGTCACTAGGGAGTTCACCTGACTGCCATGACTTTTCAAATATCCTTGAGAGTGGTTGGCAGCCCTGCCCAGTGCATGAGAGTTGGAACTAGATGATCTTAAAGGTCCCATCCATCCCTATTATTGATTAACTTCTATCAAAAATACATCGTTTTGTTTCAGGAGAATATGCATTTGGTTACCCTTCACAACATTTTCTTCAAGTTTTGTCTTGCGGCCCTTGAAGTAGTTATTTTTCCTTTAAATTTTTAATGGTGATTGTAAAGCTGATTCTAAATTATTAAAATAGATTTGTTTTGGTTTAAGCCTAGGGCTATCCTGAAAACTTGATCAATAAGTGCCTATTATCTTACACTTCATAGAAGATAAATGGTACCCAAGAAGGAAAGTAATACTGATTTGGGTAGTGTTCTGATAACACTTTTTTTTCATACATGGGGCAATCTTTAAACTTCTGCCCTATTAAAATTTAACTTAAGGACTTCATTTTTTTCTTGTTGAATTGTTAAGCCTCCTTTTTTATTGAATCACCGTGTTTCCTAGTAATGAGAGACAGTTATGCAAACCTTCCTAAATTTCCTTAAAGGCAGCAGTATCTGGAATTTCTGCACTTCTAACATAGTTTTCGCCAAAGTCATGACTTTTATGTCTATGCTAAGATCTGTGAAAGGGGCACTGAAAAAACAGCCTGGTGGGAGTTTTCACAGTACCTTTCTAGAGGAAAAGCCATAGTTTTATTGATCTGAGTTGAACTGATAGGACCTCTTTTATATTGTGCTAACTTCTCACATACATTGAAGCTATGATGAGAAGCTCACTTGAAGTGTATCTGCTCTGTCTTTTCAGCGCTCTTTGTGAGACATGATTGCATACAGGAATGATTTTCAAGCCATCTATCAGCAGAATGGTATTTGTTGTAGGTGTCATTTTTAAAATCCGATAAGTTGCATTAGGTGATTGATTTATGAAATATATATCCTAGTAAGCTCTCCTTTTGTTTCTTGAGGTTCTGATTTTTTATTTATTTATTTTTTTTCCTGAAACTGTATGGGGTTTTTGGACATAAGCTGCAAGTACATGGTTTAAATATTTGACAGATTTTCTTTTAAGTAGGCAGATATTACCTGTAGTCTCTTGTAGGAAGGACTGTAATGTTGCAAAAGTACTGTTGTGGAATAAACAACACTAAGTGAGAAAATAGTGTGAAACTATCTATGAAATAATAGTTAACATTGATTAAGCTCTAGCTAGAGGTAGTAGTAATTTCAGTACTATAACAGTTCTCTATGTTGTGTAAGTTTAGCACAAAAGTATCTTGTAAAATAGAAATAATTTGTTCCCTTTTTGATGGCAGTAATTATTGTTTTCCAGATTTTCAGTATGATAGAATGTTTCAAATTTGTTAAGGCCAACATAAAATGTGAAATTTCAGTTAATAGTATTTGGTTCAAAGTTTGATAGCAAATTTCTGATTCAGAGAGAGAGAAAAATGTGGCCAATGCATAATCTTTATCATTAGTTGCAAAATTATAAATTAAAAAAATCGATTGTTAGTAAAGCAGTATCAGCTAATGAATAACTAATACAGCAGTATTTTGGTTTGAAGTGCAGATCACATTTAAATTTTCTTCAACATTCTAGTTTGTTGTAAGAATCTTGACAGATTTTCAGTAACCATCGAAGATCTCTGCTGATTTGCAAAAGATACTCTAAACAAAAGCATGTTTGGTCTTACATTTGAATGTGAAAGTCTTACAATGATGATTCCAGTTTGAAGTACATTCTTGCTGATTTGATACTGTCTGGCATTGTCTGATCTGCTCTCCAGCTGATTGAAGGCAGTATCATCAAATATAGCTGCTTTATAATGTAATCTGTGTGTTACAGAATCAGAGTGTGATTCAGATTGAAAAGGACCTTTGGAGCTCATTGGATCCAACCTCCTTCTAAAACTAGATTCAGTTAGATAAAGTTGCCCAGGGCTGTGTCCAGTCAAGTTTTTAAATCCTCCAGTACTGCAGGTTCACAGTGGTTCCAGATACCTGCTCCAAGAATTGATCTCTCTCCCCATGTTGCTTTTTTTACTGTTATCTGGTCAGAATTTATATTGCTTCCTCTTGTCCTGTTGCTGTACACCTCTGAGAAGAGTCTGACTCTATAATCTCTCCTTGTGGGCAGGTGAAGATTGCAATGAGGATGCGTTTTACCTTCTGTTACTTAGACTAAGCAATCTGGTTCTCTCTGCTTCTCATACTGTGTACTCCAGCCTCTAGCCATTTTGTGCTGTCCATGGAGTAATGGATTCACTCCAATTTTTCAGTATCTTTACATGTATGTTGTTGCCCCAAACTAGATGCAGTGCTCCAGATGTGGCTTCCCAAGTACTGAGGGATGTAATCACTTCTTTTGACCTGGAAACTACTGTCTTGTTAATTGTGATTTAACCTGGAAGCTAGCTAAGAGCCACACAGCCATTCATTCATTCCTTCTTTTCAGTGGGAGGGAGGAGAGAAGTGTGGGGGGGGGTAAGGAAAGTAGAATTTGTATGTTGAGATAGAAACTATTTACTAACACAGAAAATGAAGAAGTAATGGGAATGAATATATACATACATATTTTACCAAAACAAGTGATGCACGATGCTATTGCTCACCACCTGCCGAACTAGATACC
Source organism: Pavo muticus (assembly GCA_016647715.1). Lineage (NCBI taxonomy): Eukaryota > Metazoa > Chordata > Aves > Galliformes > Phasianidae > Pavo > Pavo muticus. The sequence continues at coordinate 87,202 of JACDJE010000650.1, read as the reverse complement.
CAGCTAGTCCCTGAGAAGCAGAAACCCCTCCAGCCAACTCTCCCCCAGTTTTATAGCTTTTCTGTGATGTTGTATGGTATGGAGTATCCCTTTGGCCAGTTTAGGTCAGTTGTCCTGATTCTGTCCCCTCCCAGCTTCTTGTGCACCCCTAGCCCCCTTGCTGACAGGACAGTACAAGATGCTTAAACATCGCTGGCTCTGTGCAGCACTGCTTGGCAACAACTAAATAATTGCAGTGTTACCTACATTGTTTTTCTCCTCAAGCCTAGACATACTAAATGAAGAAAATCAACTCTGTCACAGCTGAAACCAAGACTCTGCTACATTTCAATATGCAATATTCAGTTGTGGCCTTTTGCCACAATTACAACTATGACAATGCCCAGGTCCTTTTCTGCATAGTTGCTTTCTGCACATTTACCAACCTGTATTATTTCATAGAACTCCTCCATCCCAGTACCATTATGTAAAAGAAGCGGTGTGTCTCAGGGAATCACAGATAAGATAAAAATACCTGGCTTTTTCTAGCGGTGGGTTACTACAAAGCAAGATGTATGGAAACAATAATATATTGTCGCAATAAAAGAAGTTAGAAAATAGACCTGAAATTCTAAACCCTAGTTATTAAATCAGAAGATAGATAGTCTGATTTAAAATATTACTGTCCCCTTGCCTTGTGTTTTGCATGCCCTTGTTTCACCTATATACTTCTATAAGCAGAACGAACTTTCCAATCACAAAATAAGAAAAGGATTGAGGATGTTGCTGTCTGAAATTATGCTTATTCAAATCATCATGGATAGTGGCTTGATACTGGAAAGGGGTGATCACATTAAAAAGATTCAGTCAAGGACCTGAGTCATGATCACTGCTGCTAAAAAAAGGTGAAGGGTCTTGGTAATTGGAGACTTAGTGCTGAGGGGCACTGAGGTGCCGATCTGCCTCCCACATAACCTCTCTATAGAGGTTTGCTGCCTGCTGGGGTCTTACATTCAGGACATTGAGAAGAGGATGCCAGGTAGGATAAAGCTGGAAGACTGCTATCCCTTCCTCATCTTTCAAGCGAGGTCACATGAGATTGTGACCAGGAAATCAAAAAATATCAAAAAAGACTTTACATCCCTCGGGAAGATGTTGAAGGAATCGGGCGCACAGGTAGTGTTCTCCTTAGTCCTCTCATTTAGAGACTGGGATCCTGGCAAGAGGAGGAGAACAGACCAGTTGAATGACTGGCTGCTTAGATGGTGTCACGCTGAAGGCTATGGGTTCTATGATCTAGGGTGCACCTTTGACAAACTGAGAATGTTGATGTGGGATGGGACGCAACTGACCAGAAGGGGCTAGAATACACTAGGCAGCAAGTTGGCTGGGCTCATCACCAGAGCCTTAAACTGGAGCTGCTGGGGGATGGAGGTGTACTGCTGAGTGACAGAGAAGAGCCAAGGAACTCTGTCACTTTAGGAAGTAGCGAGGGAAAACCTCAGATTTGTCCCAGAAGTTTGTGGGAGGGCTCCTCTAGTAAGGTAGTGCATCCCAAAGCCCAGCTGAAGTGCCTCTGTATCAATGCACACGACATGAGAAACAAGCAGGAGGAGTTGGAAGCCATGGTGCACTTGGAAGACTATATTATTGCTGTCACAGAAACATGGTGGGATGATTTGCATAACTGGAATACCACCATTGAGGGCTATAAGCTTTTTAGAAGGGATGGATGAGGTAGAAGGGATGGGGGAGTTGCCCACTATGTTAAAAAAATGGGTAGACTGCGAGGAGCTGCCTCTGAGAAACAGTCGGGAACAGGTTGAGAGCCCATGGGTTAAAATTAGGGATGAGACCAACAAAAGACAACTGGTGGTCAGGGTTTACTACAGGCTTCCTGATCAAGGGGAACCTGTTGATGAGGCCTTCTTTCTTCAGCTGAAACAGGCATTCTGCTTGCAGGCACTCATCCTAATGGGGGATTTCAGTCACCCAGGTGTCTGTGGGAAAAAGGACATGGTGAGCTACAAGCGATCCAGGAGACTCCTGGAGTCTATCAACGGTAACTTTCTGGTTCAGGTATTGGACATACCGACCAGAAGTGAAGTATTTCTGGACCTTGTGCTCACTGTTGTGGAGGAGATGGTTAAAGAGGTTAAGTTTGGGGCAGCCTGGTCTGCGCCGACCATGTCCTGGTCGACTTCATGATCTCAAGGAATGTGAGCCTGGCAAAGAGCGGAGTCAGAACATTGAACTTCAGGAGTGTGAACTTCAGGCTGTTTAAGGAATTACTGGAAGAGTTCTCCTGGGAAACTGTCCTTAGGGACAAAGGAACAGAACAGAGATGGCAGCACTTTAAGTATGTGTTTCTGAGAGCACAAGAGCTTTTCATCTCCCAGAATAAGAAACTGGGCAGAGGAGGCAGGAAACCAGCATGAGTGAGCAAGGACCTGCTGGTAAAGCTGAAGAAAAAGAAGGAAAAATGTAAGCAGTGGAAGCAGGGATGGGTGGCCTGGGAGGAATTTAGAATAGGCAGGGATGGAATCAGGAAAGCCAAGGCCTGGATGGAATTAGGCTTGACAAAGAATGTAAAAAACAAGAAAGGTTTCTTTAGATACATTTGGTCACAAGAGACCGGCTAAGGACTCCCTCTGATAAAGGATAAGGGAAAACTGGCCTCCTCAGATGTGGAGAATGCTGAGGTACTTAATGCATTCTTTGCTTCAGTCTTCCCTGCTTGTCAGGCTTCCCAAGTGTCTTGTGTCCCTGAACTTCCACGTGGAGGTCGAGGGTCCAGTGTAAGAGCAGAGCAAGTCCGAGATTACTTCATGAGGCTGAATGTATGCAAGGCTATGGGGCTGGACAGTATGCATCTCAGGTTCCTGAAGGAGCTGGCTGATGTGCTTGCCAAGCTGCTTTTCATCGTATTTGAAAAGTTGCGGCTGTCAGGTGAAGTCCTCAGTAACTGGAAAGAGGAAAACATCACTCCCATTTTTAAGAAAGAGAGAAAAGAAGACCTGGGCAACTACAGGCCAGTGAGCCTCACATCGGAAAGATCATGGAACAAATCCTCCTGGAAGAGATGCTTCGGCTCATGCAAGATGAAAAAGTGATCTGAGTTAGCCAACACGGCAGATCATGCCTCACCAGTGATGACCTTCTATGATGGAGTGATGGCATCAGTGTTATCAGTTGATTTGAAGGGTGGACTATTCAGTGAATAAAGATTTAGCTGAATGGTCATAGCCAGAGAATTGATGTCAATGGCTCTACTACATCCAGGTGGAGGCCAATCACAAGCACCCCCCAGGGGTCCATCTTGGGACTCTGCAACATCCTTATCAACGACTTAGACTGTGTGATTGAGTGTACCCTCAGCAAGTTTGCTGATGACACTAAGCTGAGTGGTGCAGTCAATACAATAGAAGGAAAGGATGCCATCCAGGGGTACCTGGACAGGCTTGAAAAGTGGGCCCACAAGAACATAGTGAAGTTCAGTAAGGCCAAGTGCAAAGTGTTGCACTTGGGTCAGGGCAATCCTAGATATGAGTACAGACTGGGAAATGAACTTCTTGAGTGCAGCTCTGCAGAGAGGGACTTGGGGGTCCTGATGGATGAAATGCTGGACATGAACTAGCAGTGTGTTCTTGCAGAACAGAAGGCCAGTGGTATTCTGGTCTTCATTAAAAGAGGGGTGGCAGCAGGGAGAAGGAGGTTATTGTACCCCTTTACTCTGCCCTCGTGAAGCCCCATATCTGGAGTACTGCGTCCAGACCTGGGGCCCCCAGTACAAGAAGGATGCGGAGCTGTTGGAGCAGGTTCAGAAGAGGGCCAAAAGATGATCAGAGGGCTAGACTTCTCCTATGATGAAAGGTGAGGGAGTTGGGATTGTTTAGCTTGGAGAAGAGAAGGCTCCAGGGAGACCTCATTGTGACCTTCCAGTATTTGAAAGGAGTTTACAAGCAGAAGGGGGACGAACTTTTTACACAGATAGATAGTGATAGGACAAGGGGGAATGGATTTAAACTGAAAGAGGTGGGGTTTAGGTTAGATGTTAGGAAGAAATTCTTTAGTCAGAGAGTGGTAAGGCACTGGAACAGGCTGGCCAGAGAAGGTGTGGATGCCCCATCCCTGGAGGCATTCAAGGCCAAGCTTGATGGGTTCCTGGGCAGTCTCATCTAGTGACTGGCAACCCTGCCCACAGCAGAGGGTCTACATGATCTTTTTGAGATCCCTTCCAACCCAAGCCATTCTATGGTGTGATTCTATGCTTCCTATCTGGAAGCAATTGTTGGTACCCAGGAGAGTCTGTATAGGGACTCTTGAAAGATGGAGTATGTGTTCTATCCATACAGTAGTCTTGATTGCTAGATAAGTTCTGGATTCTTTTGTTCATTATAGGTAAGAATTTCATCCATCTGTGCGGTAAGATCAATTAAGGTAGTTTGATACATTCTGGGAGGCCTTACAACTTACCTGACTGTATAACGTTATGTTTAGTCATTTGTAAGCAATATAGAATATGGAACTCTTTTAAACCTGTGCCAGCAATTCTAAAATGTGGGGTCATTCTAGATATGTAACTACGGCTGACGTTTTTTGGCCAACATCTACAAATTAGTCTTTCATGTTTTGATTTTACAGCTCAAATCTGTGACTACTTTGTGTATGCTGTGCTAATGCATGTAGCCACAGCAAAATGTTATTTGATAACCAAGTAAATGGATTTTGTACAGAGACATGTTATGATTGAGCAAATTAGAATATGTAACAGAATGTCTAAAAACTATATTTTTGTGGGATTTTCAGATATATATATTTTTTAAGCATAGAATTCTCAGCCTAGTGTAACTAAAACAGGTAGAATTTATCTTGCTACAGCTTGGTAGGGACTAGAAATGAAGGGGAACATTTACTGTTGGTTTGTTGTTAAAAAACAGAAAGTGTGGCATTGCTGTAAAAATTTTCTCAAAGTGTCTGTTCATAGGTGTGGATGACTAAGTAAAAAATGTTGCTAATGATAAAGCTGTAGCTGATGACCTTTCTTAATTCTGAATTGACTTTCAACATGAATACTGCTTTATGCCCCCTGAATAACTTGGATTGTTCTGCTGGCTCAGCTTACTCTCTTTTGTACTCTTTTGTTCCTCAGACTCTAAAAGGCTACAGCTCCTGTTTATACATAATATCTAATTTCCGTAATTGTGATTATTTTCTATGTCACAAAAAGTGTTTAGTGAGCTGGGCTTATGAGGGCCAGGGTCTGTGTTATCTAAAAAGCTGGTCATTCTGGGAAAATGCAGTCCGGGAAAACAATATTTTTACTGCTGAAACCTATTGTGTGTTAGGGGTTGGAAATAAAGGTTTCCTATTTGACTGCCCAGAGCAGCCTCCACTGACAGGCTCTGCCATTGTCATTAGGAATAACTTTCAAAAATGAGCATCAGCAAAACATGCAGCTCCACTCCACTGGAACTAAGTGTATTGCAGATACATTCCAACTTCTGAGAGCAAAGCTAAATGTCAGTGGCTTTTTGTTTTGTTTTTCACACCTATGTGGCTTTCTAAAGCAGTTATGAAACCAGTTATTTCATGAGTGTTCTTGAACAGAATTGCTGAAGGCATAATAAGAAGCATTTATGTTAACAATTACAACTGAAAAAACATTATTAATTGGCTTACATATTTGTTTTTCAACAACAGGTTCAAAAGATAATGATGCAATGGTGGGAAGGAACAGAAAGTTAAGTGTTGGACAGTATGACAATGATTTCCCTGGGCAGTCACTGTATAGCAGGTGTGGATGGATGAAGTCTCTTGTTGCTGACCAGGCTGTAAATCCAGGATCACTAATCCCCGTGGGGGAGACCAAAGAGGTAAACAGTGTAGAATTTTGCAAGAAATGTTTATTGAAATGAATTGCCAACAGGGAGTCCTATGTTCATGTTCAGTGTCTAAAGTCAATGTGAAGCAATTTGCCAGTTGCACTGTGGCAATAAGAAGAGCTATCGTAGAAATGCAATTCAGTGTTTGTGTTGACCATCTCTTGTCTTCTATTATTTGTTTGCGTGGTTTTAACATTTCAAGAGCAGGAGCAGTGGATGAGATTATATGAAACCTTCTGTAATCTGATGAAAAATGTCCCATTATGTTATAAGACTGAGTTAAAATTTTAACACAAAAATTTTTTTTGCATTTTTTTCTGCCCTTTATAGATGTCTGTGGGGTGTTATCAAGATGAAATATATGGAGGAATCTTCTCCCTAGCCAGAAATGGAAATGAAGATGTCCCATCCACGCCAGCTTTTTCACTGCCACCAGAGACATCATATGGTAAGGAAATGCTTTCTTTATTTCTTTCTTTATTTTAATAGTAAATTAACATTTTACCTATTACTGAAGAGAAATTGTGTTTTTCTTTCTGTCTTAGTGAAAACACCTCCACTGTACCGTCAGCGGATTTCCTCCAGTCAAAAGGTCAGCAGCCCATCTGGGCTGTACAAAACCAGTCCTGGTAAGAATCTCATACTACGTAATAATTTGAAACAGAACTGTATATGAAGGCAACTAATGTGATAGTGATTATTTCTTTACGTTAGGAAAAATTCTGCTGCAATAGGCTTGCTCAATCATCTTTATCCCAAAAAGAGACAGAGGAGAGTCTTCAGCTTTCATTATTCAAAAAAAGGAGAGTCTACTGGAGCATACCCCTGTGGGGTCTCTCAAAGTACTGGGGGACACAGCCCCACTTTTATCCCTGTACACTGATGCTAGTGAGCCCTTCTCCCTTTCCATATTTGCAGAGGTACTCAGGGTTCGCATTCTTCTTGATTCACCTATTAGCTCATCCCCTCTTCATTTCATTTGTTTATACATTTGTTTATACATTATCCATATAATCTGGATTCAGAGCTTTATGTTTTGAACAACTAGAACTATGTTTGTATCCCGTAAAGGCTATCACTTTTTGTTCTGCCCAGAAAACAAGAGTTACGTGCAGGTGCTAAGCTAGCATCTCCTGCCATATACCTTCAATATAAGTTTATTTAACCGGATCCTTGTGACTGAAACTCTTCTCAGCTTTTTCTTTATCTTGTTTTGCAGGGACCCACTATCCATCCTTTGTTCTTCCTGAATTTTATTTTGCAAGGAGACCTTCTTATTTTTCCCACTTTTTCCTTTTCTGTAATTTAATTGTTCTTGCAAACTTGTAGCTATAATATAATTTCTTATTAATCATGATTCAGTGGAATGAATCTGGGTGTATATTATCTGCATTAGGGGAGTTCTTACACACTTGATAGTCATAATTGCAACTATTACCATCATCAGGAACAGAGTCACACTTGGCAAGAGTTGCAAGCCATCCTGTCAGGGACCAACCTCTGAGGTTCTGTAAAATTTTATTTATCCATGAGTTCTCAGCAGTTTCCCTCAATTCTCTTATTCCTCCTGCTATCTTAGTGATCCAGTCCACTTGTTCATTGAGTTTCTCTGTTACACTGGGAGTATGCACACAGCAGTGTTCATTACCTAATTTAAGATAAGCACATAATCCTTTTTCTTTAACCAGCAAGGTTAAAGATCCAAGGCTAATCTAGCTTGCAAAAGCCTTTCGCTATTATCCTGGACCTGTTTGTTAATTGTCAGAAGACCTTGCCTAGTGGCATTTGCAAGGCTTTCAATTTGCCAAGTGAAATTGGACACTAGTATTCTATTCTCAGAAGCCTTAATTCCTGGTGCAGAGAAAACTTGAAATCCTCATCCTACCCTTACTTTAGTGGATGGTCCTTGCCATTTTTTTGAATCCTCTGATCATTTCGTTTTCCACCAAAATGTCATGGACAGAGGACTTTTCTTCCAAAGTGGGCAAAGAGTTAAAGCTCCAATATTAAACTGGTGCTTTGGTGAATTTATATACCATATATCCAGGTGATAGGAGAGTGAAGGATTTACACTGGATTGACCCTCCAAGATTTCCTCCCATATAATCAAGCTTTCTACAGCTGCAGCCAGCAGCCATTGCCTGCCATGTACCAGTCAGGTTTTTGACCCATTCCTGTCCAAAACTGGTACAATTATATTTTACCTTACAATTCCATTTGTCAGCTGCTGTCCCTTTCTTTATATAAGTTTCCTTTTAATAAGGATCAATATTATTCAAGTCTTGAGGTTCTCCTTTCCATTCAAAACACCATGGGACTTCCTTGTATGATCCCATTTATCTCTTAAAGATCCAGTCCATGATATGTAGGATGGATTTTGTCTAGCCTCTGTGCTAATGTCTATTAGTTCACTGAAGCTTTTTGGAGTTAAAATTCCCCATTGGATGGGTTATTTACTTGACTTTGGTATCACTAGTAATGCTAGTGAGAAATTTCCCAAATCCTTGCATTAATTTTAGGACCAAATTATTTTCTAACTCCACAACTCCTGAAATGCAAAGTAATACTATTAGAATTTTGGCCCTCATATTACAATCACAAAAAAAAAAAACCAAAAACAAACAAACAAACAAAAAAGAAACCAACAACAACAACAACAAAAAGGCAAAATTATACTTAAGAGACAAACTAGTAAGTCCCTGTGGAAATAAATTCTTGTCAAATGACTGCTATAGGCCCCCAACAGCAGAGGAGAAAAATGAACTCCCACCACCTTCAAAATTCCTTCTGCATCATGCCATAGAGAATGGAACAACATATTGGCCATTTTAAGTCAGCTGTCCTAATTCTGCTCCTTGCCAGCTCCTTGGGCTCTTCGCTGAGAATGGCCTTGGACATTGGTGTGTTATCAACATTGATTTTCTCCTAGAACCAACATATAGCGTCATACTAGACACTCTGAAGAAAACAATTCAATCCCAACTAAAACCAAGAAAGACTCTTAAATCAGAACTGAATACAGAAATTTTATGATCAAATGTATGGCTGGATAAGCCCATAAACCTGCTCCTTTAGAAACAAGTTTTGATTTAACTGTAATAAAACAGACCAGGAACATTTTCTTACAATTCACAGGAAACAACACTCAAGCACCTTGTTCTTCTTTTTCTAAACTTAATTATATGTGACCCCAAATACAAAAAGCGCCAAATAAAATGAGTTTATTATCTGGAGGATCCGCTCCACCAAGCACTCTATCTGCTTCAGCCTGGCCATCCCCATCCTTCAGCCATGTTGCAACCATGGGCTCAGTTGGGAATAACACCCCCACATCCTCACTGCTGTCCAAGGGGCATGTCACTTGCTATGACTAGAGCCACAGCCTTAGCCTGTGGCCATTACGTTTGTTAATGCCCGTACTCTTTACAACTGGCAAAATGATCTTCCAGTCTTCCAGTGGGAGGGTACTCTGCCTCTACTCCCCATCCCATTGTCCCTTTCTCCAGTGTTTCAATATAAATCCTAAAGGAGAAATTCCTGTCTTCCAACGAAGGTACGAAGGTGTATTGGCCATCATAGACTAGCATAATAGTGGCACAAAACACAAAAACAACATTCTATTATTTCCCATTTTCATACTTAATCATTTGAAAGAAAGGTCCATCCTTTTGTTTTCCTGTGGCACCAACTGCTTACAGAAAGTTTGTTCACAGGTCCTTTCAACTATTTAACATGCAGTGCAACTGTCCTCACATCTGACGGGCAGGTAACAAAATACAGGGTGGAATTTAACTGCTCTGGGGGACTCTCATCCCATTACCAGGATCCTTAGCCCTACCCTGTGCAACCTTTGTCATGCTTGACAGGTAGGTAACTGAAACACAGAAGGACTCTAACCTCTCAGTGTCATCTGAAATATGGGAAGAAAACTCTCTAACTCCAGTGTGGTGTTAGAAAGTGGCATTCCTTTATTCCTCATGATGCATACCAGATGACTTGACAAGCAAGCGTACCCTCTCAGAGTTCAGGTTCTACATTTGAACATTTAAGACATACATATGCAGTACTTCGGCATACATATTCATTCTTTTTCAAGGATTCATAGATATGTGCCGATGTCCCTTTGGACATGCTCAGTGGTATTTAGGGTGGTTGAGTCCCCACCTACTTCTTCCCCTTTTTTCACCATCAGCTTCATCACTGAAGCCTTTGGCCCACTTCCATCCACTTTTCCCCAGTTTGGAAGATTTCAATCGCATATTAGGCGTAATGAACCGCTTTTAAAAACAATGTATGTGGAACCCGAGGAAAATGTCCTTGCATGTTTTGAGACAAAAGCTAAAAGTATTCTATTGTGACTCCAATACTTCTCATGAGGCAAAATCATTAAGGCAGAAGATAAAAGTAATCTATTATGTCCCCAGTGCAAAATTATTGAGGAAAAACAAGGCTGTTCACCCACTAAAACTGAAATGGAAAGTTTTAGAATGATCATGTATGGATTCCTTTTGCTAAACTAATACATTGGTTCTTAAACTAATGAACTAATCTCTATTGCCAAGCAAACCAACCTATATCAGTACGATTGAAAAGAATAATACATGTGTTTATATATTCAGGAACTCGAGTGGCATCCAGTCCTTATGCATATCAAACAGCATAATTATCTGGTCTTTTGTAAGTTATTTTTGCTGTAAACTGTGTATTGTATATCTTGAATGCATCTAATTCTTAATGTATTGAACTCTGAAGGGTGCTGTCTTCATTGAAGCCTGTCAGAACACTGTATAAAACAGTACTCTGTTAGCCCTAGAATTTTCTTTCCTGGTGAAAGCAGTGTGTTAGGAAGAGTCAGTTCAGTGCTGTTAAGTATCTCTCTCCCTTTGGTCACCTGTGTCCTAACGGTTCTTTCTCCCCATTAATTTCTTTAAGACATCCTGCCTGTGTTAGCTAGAGGTAGCAGAATTCCTTTTCAGAGCTGTGTTCTCTTTCAGAAGTCAGTGAGTTTAGTCTTTTTTAATCTGTATTCAGGAATGCAGTTCTTTCTTGTAAGTGCTGGTGTTACAGTGGGTTGCTTGCTGTAGTTGTTCAATTGTCTGTTTCCTTTCTTTACATGGCTGGCAAGTAATACAGCACTTGTGTTTATTCTGAAATATCTTCTGAAAGATACTTTGTTTCTTGAGACAAACTTGAACAGTCTACAAATTGGCTTGCTTTATAATGCTTAGATACAGCTCTTAGGGTAACACAACAGCCTTTGTATATCTCATGGAAGAATCCTACACATCAGTGAAGGAACAAAAGCACATTTTAAAGCTTATAAAGGCTCTCTTGTCTCAGGCAGGATACAGCTAATTGAAGTTCCTTTGTATATAGAAGCAACAAACAAAACCATAGCAAGCTGCTTGACAGAGTACTAAACTCTGGCTAACCATCTCTTCCATTTTCAGTCTTTCTGCAGATTGAAAATGCAGTCTTTCCTCAGACTGAATATGAGAAGCTGCCTCTTTCTTAGCCTTGGCCGAAGCTTAAACTGAGCTTTGCAGAAAATCTGCATTCACAAGAGACACCACCTTACAGCAGAAGTAATAAATCCGTAGAACAAAGGAAGATTATCTATAATTCTGTACCCATATACTCACAAAGAGCAGATATGACATCATGTTTTTCCATATTATCTGAACAGCCTAAATATATTTGCATTGTTGAAGCAGTACATATGGTGGAATGATAGCACTGTTGCTTGTATGAGGAATCTTAAATCCTTCAGGTCTGTGTAAGGCTCTGCCTTTTCATGCCTGTCATGGAGCTTAGCCCAGGTACCGTACTTAAAGCTGGTACTACACATGAACTGCATCTTTTCTAAAAGTTGTCAGAAGGTCTTATTTTCTTCTCATTCTGTCACAAAGTTTTTCAAGACCAGGCAATGATGTATATCCATTGTTTTTCTAACACAGGTCACATTTTTGTCTAACAGACACACTCGTATTCTAAATTCCACCTTGTTGACTAACATAGGCTTATTCTGTTACACCACCCAGTAGAGTGATCGTTACTCATGAACCTTTTGGAAGGTAAAACAGCAACCTAATAGCTATCCTTATTACTGTAGAAGTCTTAGGCTGATTGCAATTTTATACTGTTATTCCACAATAGTCATTCCTTCGAGTCAATGAGTTGCAAGGGAGATGAAACACGCTCTTTAATTATTTGATAAATAAGAGTTTTGAATTGAAAACTTTTGCTGAGTGTTACCAGGATTAATGGCATAAGAAGGAATAAGACTGATACTAATATGTGAGAGGGAAAAATCACAGGTCATGATGTGCAAGAACTTTCTCCACAATATAAAAAGTTTTAATGTAATATTTATTCAGTCTATCTTCCTTTTCTCTGTTCCACTGTTTAGATAAGGTATACTGTTAAAACAAAATGAGGTCCACACTGAGATAGGCATGGAACTTTTTCATACATGTGTTTCTTTGGTTGGAACTTCAGTGCATCTGCTTCAGTGGATGCCTTGGTGCAACATCTGTCCTCCTGCACACAGAGGTGCATTTTGGTTTTCATTTCTGTTTCTTTTCTTTCTTTTCCTTTATTTTTTTTCCTATTTATTTAATATTGATGTCATTTACAAACAATAAAAATTAGAAGTACAGACAAGAAATTAATGATGCATGCTGCAAGCTAGAGACAAGCTCTGCAATGTTGTTCATTGTCCTGCAAATGACCTTGACATGTTTACCTCATGGTTAACTACACTGCTTATCTCATCTCCACAATATTTTTATAATGAAATGGCTAGCGTTTCTTAAGATACTGTAGAATCTTATCATTTACTAATGCATTTACTAGTCCTTTGCTAGCTTAGAGGTCCAAATAGGATAGGACTCAATTATCCTGTTTGGATGCTATCAACATGAATTCAGTCAGATCTTTCAGAAAGACCACAAGGAATGGTATAATGCAGGTGTGTCCAGGTGGCATGTGGTCTGGAACTGCTAGTCATGTGGCCTCACTCCCTGCTGCAGTGTCATCATGGCAGCAGCTCTTCCCTGCCAAGTGGACTAGCCTGGCCCCAGGCGCACACCCATCACTCAACAACAACCAAACCATTGGTGTGCAGTTGACACTGTCTCAGATGAAACCAGGACAAGGGGAGGGCACAGTGCATTGCGAACTCCACCTCTTGTGCCCACCACACACGTTCAGTCGTAGTGAAACCGGTGTGTATTATATTACAGATGCTTGTGCCAATTGATGAGTAAAACTCAATGATTACCAATATTTTAACCCACCTAATGTCTCAAAAGAAAACAGGACTCAAAAAACACACAAAAAAATCATGGGCTAAGGAAAAGTGTTCAGTGAAAAATGGACAGGTGAGTACTTTTCTGTTGAGACAAATAATACGGCACTGTGCTTAATTTGTAAGGAAGTTGCATTGGTTTTCAACATTTACAATCTGAAGAGACTTTATATGCAGAATGCACTGCCAAATTTCTTTCTTTCAAAGAGTGGTCAGGCACTGGAATGACCTGCCCAGGGAGGTGGTGGAGTCACCATCCCTGGCAGTGTTCAAGAGGCTTCTGGATGAGGTGCTATTAGATATGGTTTAGTAGCATAGTGGGTAGTAACAGTGATAGCGGGACAGTTGGACTAGATGATCTTGTAGATCCTTTCCGATCCTGTGATTCTAACTTGCCATTTCTATTAGAGGTACTGATAACAAATGTAACATCATTGAAGAAACAGTTTCTTTTGTGCCATTAAAGGGCACAACTGAATCCCTTGATTTGCATGAAGCAGTAAAAATTACATCAAAGCAGTTCTTTTTGTCTGTGCATACCTGCACAGCTACAGACGGTGCCCTGGCAAGGGCTGGTAAAAAAAGAGGTACTCAGACATTTAATAGAAGATGGTGCAATTGCTGATGGCAACTCACGTTTGAAATAATATCACTGCATCACACACCATGAAAATGAACACTCAAAAGCTTGAAGGATGGATGGTGTCATGCAAATCATCACAAAGCTGTGAATTCCATATGGTCCCAGGGAATGGCCAGTTCCAGGAGTTTCTTAGAAGTAAGGATGTCAATTATGGGGACATCATTTACTTTTCTTAAGTAACGTGGCTAAGTCGGGGTAAAACGCAAAGATGATTTTAGGATTTGCAAAATAAAATCAAGTTCCTTATGGAATCAAAAGGAAATTTGTGACAGAACTTGGAGATGAAAAACAGCTCACAGATTTAGCATTTTTATTGGATTTGAACATTCATTTAAGCCATTTAAACGTGCATCTCTTCAAGGAAAAAAATCAGCTTACCTGTGCCATGTTTACAGAATTCAAAATCCAACTTAAATTATGGTAATCTCTAGTTATGGCAAATTATTTTATGCACACTAATACATCGCCTAAACACAGTCCTCTACAGTGAAAAATATTTAATTCTGCTTTCCATTTTGTTTCAGGAATTTGAGAATTAGTTTAGCGATTGCCAAAAACATCATCATTTTTTTTTGGTTTATTTGCAATTCTATTTTTAGTTGGCATAGTTAAATTACCTGTAAATTTTCAAATGGAGTGTATTGAGTTGCAATTGGATATTCAATGCAAAGAAAAATTTGATCACGTCTCTTTACTAGACTTCTTTATCACCTGTCCTTCTAGAAAAAAATATTCCTTACTTCACAATTACGCCTTATGCATGTCATTGCTTTTTGGCAGAACATACAGATAATATGCACAAATTATATATGTGTGTTGGAGAAGAAACAGCTTTCAGGAAGGTGAGAAGGAGTAAAGTTGGGTAGCTGATGCTGAGGAATGTGGTGAATGTATGTTAAGAAAAGCTATTTCAGCAAGCAGAGTAAACTTTTTTTCTCCTTCAAGAAAAGCAGAAACTCTGAATGTGGCATAAATAAAACTGAATAAATTATGGCAATAAGAGGTTGTTCCAGGAACCTGTCTGTGCGGTGTGCAGTGAATAGTAGTAGCTCTGGTTTCCTAAGATGGGATGCCTAAGGTGATGGATTTATTCTACACTTGGTTACAACAAAAGATTATCCAAAAGTAACAAAGATATTTTTCATTCTGCTAAATGCTGAAGATGTTTTAAAGATAGTTTGAGATTATACATCAGTTGTGGCTTTTTTTTTTTTCAGTTTTGTTATTTTGCTACTTTCATATCTGCTCAAAAGAGCCTACAATTAATACCTTTCATTCTATGTTTTTGAAGGGTGCCTGCTAGTTAAACGTTTCTGTAAACTGATTTTACCCCCATATGGAAGATGATTCACTCACAGAGTTAATAAAACCTCCTACCATTAGGGTATGCATAAACAAAACTTGAGATCTGCGTAACTAAGAGGGACCTTGTCCTGCACTCACTTCCCTTGAACTGATAATGAGTTCGCGTTCAGAATACACTATGAAACTGAAGTTTAACTTCAATGAAAAGTTCCTGCTCTACTAAGACTTATTTATTTTTCTTACTATTTATTTCTATACCTGAAGTGCAGCCTAGTGATTAACACACTCTGCCTGTGTTCAACTGTCACAAATATTTTGGTAATTAATTTCTTAGAAGAATGTTTGAGAAAGAAGGCAAAGTTTAGGAAAACATTACGAAACAAAACAGGAAATGTTGAATATTTTCAAAATATGTCCTTACTATGCAATATTTGTTTTAGAAATTTCATTCTAGTCTAAAATTTTCTCTTTCGAGGAGCACAGCATATAAACAGTGTTATTTGGATCATTGCTAAGCACCAGAGGCAGCTTACCAAATAGGCACACAAAGGCTTGTACATACCTGTATGTCAAAGAACTGTTTTCAGAAGTCATTTGGTAAAGCTTGAAGTATTCTGGAAATTCCAGGTTGAATTGTGCTTGAAATTGAGTTCAGAAAAGGTCCATGGATAGACAAAAAGAATAGCAATGTATCAGTGTCGTAATGCTGTGAATGTCACAGTTCTAGCACCTTAGAGTCTGCCTTGTGCTGAAGGTTATAAATTCAGTGGGCAACAAAATTGCAACCAGCAAAGTAAATACTGTGACTTGGATGCAGTGATAGCTTTGTTGCAATGAACACTGAGGTCTTTCACAGTCGTGCTCTTGAGAATACTGGCATTTACAAATGTGATTGTATTCTGCGTTTTACACCTGTTGGATCTAAATCTTAGCCTTTTTCTAAGTGACATCTAGAAAAGCAGGAGCTTTTCCCATGCAAATCTAATAGCCAGTGTGAGCACTCATGTGCCGTATGAAAGGTCCAAGAGTGGTCTCCCTTTTTAGCATGATTATAAGCAGGTCTTGAACCAAGCTTTTCTTTTCAGGTATGAAAACTGACACTTTTGAGCCAGATTTCTCTCTCTGGCTTAATTCTCACAACTTGCTGTTTAGTACAATGTATAGGAATAGTAGAGCAGGCTTCTTAAAGGAAGAGAAATTGAATTCAAATCTGTGGCCTGATTTAGAGGAGATCTTCTGAGTGAACAGAATAGAGAACAAAGAACTAAGTAATAAAGCATGTAAAGCCTGTAAGTGTGAAGCTTTTTTAAAAAATATTCCTTTGGTCTGGAATTGCCAGCTAACTTTCTACACTTGCACAAAACCTCCCATCCACAGTGCACCCAGCACTGACCAAATGAACGTGATTTTTCCAAAGCTATTGTTAACCATCTATTATGTGGTAAATCCTGACTTGTGCCCTGGGGCTTTCAATTTCATTCAACAGCAACATGTCTGAAAGTTTAACCATGCACTGTTCAGCTTTCATCCTTCTTGTAGGCCTAGCCCAAAAGCATTTTTGTTATTTGTTTTTTTTGTTTGTTTTTTTTTTTTATTTTTATTTTTTTTTAATAAAGCACTAGCATTATCTGGCATTTCTTTCTTTATTTTATATTTGCTGTCCAGGAGAACTGACCATTCTTGGGTTCTACACCTATAAGCTGAAAAGATTACAGCATTTCCAAAGGTGCTGAGCAAAGGTGTTTGTTTTCTGTTTTCACTTGTATCTGTAAGAGCTCATCACTTCTCATTTTCAGATGGTAAGAAAGACAGTAAATCTGAAGTTGTAAATGTCAAAGAAATGTTTATGTAATCAGATTACTGCACAGGAAAAAAATGCATTTATGTAAGCCTATGCAGAACTGTAGTTCCTGCTCAGTCTCAAAGCAGATACACCTCATGTCTTAAACTTGAAATACAGCCTGTTATGTTGGTGAGTTCAATGGCTGCTGTTGTAGTAATAGTTGTTGTTTTTGTGTGGTTTTTTTTTTTTTTCTTTTTTCTCTAATAACCAGTGACTGACTCACTGACTACTGGACAAAATAAAGGCTTTTTAAACACTCAATTTTAGAGAGTTTGATTTCTGTTTTTCCCTTCCTGTGGGAAAAAAATCACGCTTCACATACAGTGTTGTCAATAACTATGATCAGTAACTATGTTTGTGTGTGTTCTTGAAAGTATATTTATCTAATATCAAAAATATATTTGTATAATACCTGACACATATGTAAGGGAGGAAAAAAAGGAAGAACCTTAAAAAATAGGTTTTGCTTGTTCTGATGATGTACGAGGTAAACTATAGGCAGAAACTAATCATAAGTTTAACAGAAGTACAAGAGTGGATGAGCAGGCAGCTTACTGATGTGGATTGTTATGGCATACATGTACCTGTTTTTGCTAGTTAGCAGCACGCATGGGAGCATACTTTTTTGAGATGAACTAGTCTTCTTAGTTGGAAAACTTAATTTAAGAAACATCCATGGGAACAACTACTTCCCTTGCTGTGGTTACATGAAGCTTTTTTAAATTTGCCAGGGTAAGGCCTCCTATGATGTGTCACTCAGTGACAGTGATATGCTAGAGTAATCCATATATTCTGAGAGACAGCTACAAAAGTACTACAGCTGTGAGTACACCTTTTCAGAATGATTGAAATCTTTAAATGATCTTGTGTCTAGGTACCTGTGAAGGTCTGGCCTGCTGCATTCACAAGTCCAATGTGTTTTATAATTTGAGAATTACAGAGCTGCTAGTGTTGTATAAGGATGTAAATACATATTCAATCTTGCTTAGATGTTTACAGTCCATGTTGCTTTGTTTTTAGGATGTTGTTCTCCTACTTTTATGCTCGTCGTGCTTCTTCCCTCTTTCTTTCTTCTTTTAGAAGAGGGGAAAAGTAAATTATTCTGTATTTTTCTCTGCCTGAGTTAAGCATGTTATTTCATAAAGCCATTCATATTCTGATATTTATCACAAAATCTGACATGCATATGACTTGGGATTGGCTCACACATTTCTTTCAGTTGTGGGAGTGCTAGAGTTTGCTGAATATGTGACAGAGGGCCACTGTCCTCTGGGGTTTCCTGTTGAAGAAGAGTATCTTGCTGGGACACAAGGTCTGCTAGAGCCTGATCGGACCCACCTGTCTCAATGGGGGCTAGTAACCTGGCAAGATTGAGAGAGCTTTAAACTAGGATCAGCATAGGAATGGGATACCATTAGGAACACTGAAATTGTAGGAAGGTACAGCACTACCAGAGGATGGCAAGGCTAACAGGAGCATCTGTGCCTCTCTAAGGAGCACTGAGGTTTTAGAAGCACATCTGAAATGCTTGTATACCAGTGCATACAGTATGAGGAACAAATGAGATGAACTGGGAGCCTTGGTCCTTTCATAGGGTTATGATATCATTGGTGTTAGTGAGACTTGGTGAAATGGTGCTGGGGTGAAGGTGGAGAACTGAACTAAAAGGGGGAGGTGTAGTATGGATATAAGGAAATAGATTCTTACAGTATGGTTAGTGAAGCACTGGAACAGCTTGCCCAGAGAGGCAGTGAATGCCTCATTCCTGGAGATACTCTAGGATACTGTTTGGACATTAGGAAATACTACTTTTCTGAAAGAGTGGACAGGCGTTGGAATGGGCTGCCCAGGGAGGTGGTGGAGTCACCAGCCCTGGAGTGTTCAAGGAACGTTTAGATGTTGTGTTGAGGGACATGCTCTAGTGAGAACTATTGGAGTTAGGTGGATGGTTGGACTGGATGATCTTGTAGGTCTTTTCCAATCTTGATGATTCTGTGATTCTATGATACTCAAGTTCAGGCTACACCAGGATCTGAGCAATCTGACCTAGCTCTAGATATCCCTGTTCACAGCAGGGGAATCTGACTAGATGACCTTTAAGAAGTCCAACAGGACTTAAGTCCTTTAAGTCCAGTTTAAATTGTTCTATGAAATTGTCCACCCATGAGATAAAGAAACTCATGCTACTCTGGGTCACCTGGCTCAGCAGTAAAGCTCAAGGGGTTCTAATGAGTGGGGTTACATTTGGCTGTCAGGCAGTCACTAGAGGTTTTCCCCAGGGCTCAGTTCTAGTGTTGGTCCTGTTCAACATTTTTATCAATGATCTGGATGCGGAATTGGAATGTATCCTCAGCAAGCCTGATGGTGACATCAAACTGGGAGGTACTGTTAACTCACTGGAGAGACAAGAAGCCTTGCAGAAAGGGGATCTAGATAAATTGGATCATTGAGCAATTATCAATGGCATGAAGTTCAACAAAGTAAAATGCCAAGTTCTTTACCTGGGATGAGGCAACATCAGATGCAGGAGGTGTGTGATTGGAGAGCATGTCAACAGAAAGGGACCTGGTGGTGCTGGTGACAGCAGGCTCAACATGAGCCAGCAGTGTGCCTTGGAAGCCAAGGGATAAACTGCATCTTGGTGTGCATTAAACACTGTATAGCCAGCCAGTCAAAGGATATGATTCTCCTGTTGTATTTAGCATTGGTGCTGCCTCACCTTGAATTTTGTATACAATATTCAACAAGAAGTTAAGTCCTTTGAAAGCATCCAGAAGAGGGCAGTAAAGCTGGTAACAGTGATGAAAGGCATGTCCTGTAAGAAGAGGCTGAGGACACTTGGGTTGTCTGGAGAAAAGGAGGCTGAGAGATTACCTTGTTGCTCTCTGTCCCTCTCTGAGGAGGGAAAATGATCTCTTCAGCCTGGTAACCAAGGACCTGTGGAATGGCACAAAGCTGTAAAGGTTCAGACTAGATACTAGGAAGCACTTACTTATTGTAAGGGTGGTCAAACACTGGAACAGGCTTTCAGGCAAGGTGGTTGATGCCCTGTCAGTGTTGAAGAGGCATTTGGATTCTGGTCTTAATAGTATGCTTTAGCTTTGGGTTAACCCTGTGGTGGTCAGGAAGTTGGACTTGATGATCCTTTCTAAGTGAACTGTTCTATTCTAGTCTGTAATTAAATGGTTAAGGTGATACTTATTTATGGTCTTCTCAGAAAATATGAATATATTTTCCTGCCATTTAAGAATTTATTCCTGAAATATCTCATCTGACTACAGAAGAAAAATAACTTGTGTTATTTAAAGCTTTACTTCTTTCTTCCCTCAGCCCTTCCTCAGTCCCTACTGCCTCAAATGTACCCACAATTCTATTTTTTTGCATATATTACATATATATGCATATATATTGCATCTGTATTGCATTGCATCTATGTTGCATCAATACATATATATTTGTATATATATTGCAAATCTATTTTTTTTGCAAATATTACAGTTCTACACAGCTTTGGAAATGAATGCTTTTCCACTAACTGAGCCTTCACATGTTGTCTCTGACAAATCTTACTGTCAATGTTCTGTTCTATTTCAGCAAATGCTAAATAGCCAAACAATAAAAAGCTTCTAAGACTTGCAAATCAGAAAGGAAATTGGACATTCAAATGTTGCTTGTGAATATAGTACTCTGTATGCATCGTTGAGAATGCTTTCTATTGAAAGCAATTTTTGCTAATAGTCATTGTTCATAGGAGTTTGAAGAGTGTGTTCATCTGCATTTCTCTCTTCCAGGAACCGTGAAAAACAAAGTGTAATTGTGTAATAAATTACTCAAAGTAATTATTGGCACTTGTGAATTGCTACATTAATACTGTGTTCTGCTTCTGTGACAGAGATTGTCCCTCATTTTTTCCCCGATTAGTCTGGTGTCTGTCACAATCTGTCCTCCCTATTTGTGTGTCTTGGGTGTTACCATTATGAAATTGTTTACTAGAAATAGCTGGTAGAAGTGAATATTCTTAGAATGGATAGTTTAAGTGTACCTTTTGGTCTGTGACAGAGAGCAAAATTATATTTAATTTGCTAATATTCATCCCTGTAATCAAGCCAATGTGTATATTTCAAAGTTATCAAAATGGTGTAGCATGCGTGTTACAAGTACTTTGCTTTTCAAAATTTGAAAGCAATTGAGTAATTAATTACAGGAAAGCTTTAAATTGTCCTGCTTGTTTTTGTCCATATCAAGTCATTTCCTGTACTCATCCTTTCAGAAAATCTGGTGCCCTGGGACAGTCTGAACAGGAAGTGTACTGCCCATCATGGCACTGCAGTGTTTCCACTCAGTTTCCTGCCCTGCAAATAAAACCTACTCTGAACAATGTTGGGGGTGATGTTGAATGCAATACCGTAGGGTTACTTGTGGTATTTTGTCAAAGAAGGATTGGGAAGTGAGTCAGACTTTATTCAGAACTTGGATACTATATTTATCAGCGTTTGGCTAATTCAGCAGCTGAAATATACTCCACATTAAAAATCGTTTAGATTCAGTTTCAAGTTGTGTATCTCTCTGAAAGAAACAGATCTGAGAGGTCAAATTAAGTGATACAGAGAACTGGGTTCTGCTTAATAATAAATGAACAAACAAACCCCATATGCTTTGTGTGCTGAGAGTCAGTGAAGAAAGGAGCTGTGAGCATTGTATGCTGACTGACAGAAATGAACTGGGAGGTGTTTCAGGAGCAGTGCTGTGTGCTAAAGAAAACTGTGAGCAGGAGCCTGGGGGAGGGGAAAGAAAGGTTTAAAAAAAGTCTCATTCAAATGAGGTGGAGTTACCAGAACACAAATAGACCGAATGGGAAGTCTGGCTGGAACAGTGAGCAGCAGCGCTAGCCCAAACTGTCTGTATATTATTTTCTGTCTGGACGGAGCGAACTCTGTCTGTCTTCAAATGACTTACTTCGTTTAGAGAGAGTCTGGCTTTCGTTCAGTGCAGACACTGGAATCCTCTTTGTCATGAAGTTTTAACACATCGGGTAGAGCGATTGGTATTTTAATGTGAAGAATGGCTTTTCACTAGCCTCCCTGTGGTGGAGTAGCTCGCCTGGCTGCTGTGCTCTTCTGAGCTGCAGAAAGAATGCAGTGCAATCAGCTCAACAAGAGGAAGCTCTTTTTTTTTCTGTTCTGAATAAAGTTTTTGCACAGCCTGTGCTTCACGAGAGAATTTCTATCATGATGGCCTCCATAGGTATGTTCTTGGTTTCCTGCTCTCCTCCTTTCTTGTTTGCTTTCCTCAATTAGAAAACTCACTTTCCAGGGCTTCTGTGTTTTCCTGGCCAAGTTCTCATCACTGTGCAGTACAGAGTGAAATGCAGTGTGTTCTGTGTATGTAAAGTGGGGGGAAGGCAGGGGTTAAAAAAAACAGACCACTTTGGCAATTCAGTCAGAGAGGTCTATCTGCAGTGCAACATGCTGCATGAGCTTCCTGAGCTCACTTGTGTAATTGCGGGACAAGGAGGTACTTCCATGTTGTATACTTTTATATTGCTAACAAACTGTGAAGAAAAAGGGGAAAAAAAAATAGGCCTTACGTATTAAGTAGCAACATCCGGAGCTCACAGAGAAATTGCAAAGCATTACAGACACAGAGTTTTGTCATTATGAGCTTTTTTTTCTGTGATTGTTGATGGAGTGATAGGGCATAAGGCAGTACTTGCAAGCCTCAGGAAGCTGGATTTCTGTTAGCGAAGAACTTAATATCTTTCCTTTCTGAGGTAGAAGAAAAGGTGTTTGGCTGGGACATATGTAATTGCTGACTACATATAAAAACTTTATCTAGACTGATTGCTTTTGGTCCTCTGAGAAGTTCCTAGTAATGCTATAGTGAATTAAAATTTCCTTCCAAAAGAAGGAAAAATGAAGAGACTTCATAAGCACAAGTCTTTCCTGAATGAGGAATTTCACATGCTCTTCCTCCTTTTTTGCATACGATAAACATGTTATAACATCCAGGGTGCTAGATACTTTAAAGGCCTGATTCTAACAGCCTTAATGAAAACAGGTTTTCCATTCAGCCATTAGCTGATGCTTATATAAGAAAAATTACTGAATGCTTAAGAGACAGAACAAGAAAACACATTTTCTTGTGTTGTCATGCTTTACTTCTCAATCTTGTTACACAGTAAGGAGCAACACTGAGGAGTAACTGAACAGAATTTGTTCTGATCAGTTTTTAATTCCAGGCTATCAAAAGCATCCTTAAAAAAAAAAAAAGATCAAGTTTGTTGTTGTTCTAAGACAAAAAATGGTTTAGGTATCCTGCTAAAAAGCGGCCCCTTATTTTTGATATTGAGGCTGGAGGTAGTTCTGTGTAGCCATTTAGCAAGTGACTCCAGAAAGGTCAACAAATTGAAGATGTTCACATTTAGGCAGTAGTTTAGAAGAGCAAGGCCAAAGTGAGACATTCAGTATAAGGTCTGAACGTCAGCTTTATTGCTTCTGTTCCTATTGTTAGGTAAGTATTTCACAGACAACACAAGCAGCATACTTGGACATCTGGTGCTTGTTGACTAGATTGAAACAATAATTCAAAATTTCTCTAACCCTGTTTTCCACCTAGGAAGAATAAATAGAATCATACCATGAAGTTTAAAATTTCACTGATTGGTGTCAGTGCTTGCTTTCAGGAATCAGTCCTGAACTCAGTCCCTACTTTGTTTAGTTAATATTTGCTCTGCTTTGCTAGCCTCCTCCTCCAAACTGTCTTTTTCAGCAGAGCTGTCAGTAGACGCAAGTTACATTTTTCAGTTCAGGTAAGGCAACTCAAGCCTGCATTTCCCACATCTCAAGCAGTTTTAATAACTAATGAACTTCAGAGCACAGAGCAAACATTTTTCTCTCTGTTTTCTTGAAGGGTGCTTAGTCTTCTAGAACATTCTGCTTGAAAAACAGTACTTTTCATTTTTAAGGTACCAGTTAGTGTACTTCTTATTCCTGGGGATTATGTTTTCCATCTGAAACTGCTGCAGTTTGATGCAAACTGTCATGGTCAGCAGTGTGAATATCTGAAATTCCATGTTGAGATAAGCTACTAAGAATGGAACTGGCTATCTTTGATGACAGATAGTTGTTTTGCTGTAAAGAGTATAGTGAAGTCATATTAATAATTATTACTTATTTGTTTGGTTTGGTTTGTTTTTGTTCATCACAGAATAATATGCTGAATTTCAAGGCAGAATAGTAGTGCTCCTCCTTACACGTTTTGGAATGACAACCATATCAGTGGCTCTCTCCTAAAGAGTGTTTTTCTAACTGTCACATTTTATGTCTGCATGTGACCCAGATGACTTGAAGAGATACCTCAGCAGCTGATCTGCGTTCCTAAGACAGCAAAGTTATGCTTAAAGTCAATAACAGACCATCTGCAAGATCTTTCAAAATACATGAGAAGTCACATGCTTCAGTCCCAAGAGAAGACTTTTTTCTTCCTCAGCACTATTTGGGGAAATAAGAGTGAAATTAGTCTGGAAACTCCTTCAGGAACCCATGAAGCACATCTTACTGCTTTAAAGATGCATTGCAAACTCTTCAACAAGTACAGCTTAGTTTTATTTTGGTACTTCTGAGTGAGTCAGTGATATAAAGTGTTTGTGAACAGTGTAAGTATCTGTTAGAGATTGGTTATTTTCTCAGAAATGCTAGAGAGCAAGATTTTCAGGGCATGGATTGTGAAACAGGGATCTGGTAAATCATCATTTTGGTGATACTTATCCCTGTGAATATAAGGGTAGAGGATAATAGCAATTAATTCTCTGATCCTGGAGTTGCCTGGAGATACGTTCATGGCTGGCATAGCTCCAGAGATTGTATTTGCTACTGGCAGGAGCCCCTGGTGGCCACTGCAGGATCTAGAAGTTGCTGGAACATGGGCATATCCTACTGTGTACACACTTTTGTTATGCATTTTGCTATCAGGCCGGAATGTGTGGAAGTGGTATACAGACAACCTTACTCATCCAGTACTTGGTGAAGAGAGCTACTATGCCGAGGATGTTTCCTCAAGGGGCAACATGGATGATGCAAGTTCTCTTCATACATAAGGCAAGAATTGATAGGTCTGTAGCTACCAGGGTCATCCTTCCAGACCTTTTTGAAGATGGGCGTCACATTTGCCAGTCTCCCGTCCCCAGGAGATCCCTGGTTAGCCAGGACTGCCGAAGGATGATGGAGAGTGGCTTGGCAACCACATCTGCCAATTCCCTCAGACTCTAGGGTGCAATCCATCTGGCCCCATGGACATGTGAGTGTCCAGCTTTCAGAGCAGGTCCAAAATAATTTCCTTATAGATTATACAGGGCCTATTCTGTTCCCCATTGCTGTCGTCCAGCGCAAGGGGCTCTGTACCCAGGGAACAGCTAGTCTTATTATTAAAGACTGAGGCAAAGAAGATACAAAGTACCTCAGCCTTATCCTGGTCCTTGGTCACCGTGTTCCCCTCTGCGTCCAACAATGGATAGAGATTCTCCCTAGCCCTCCTCTTACTGTTAATATGTTTATAGAAGTATTTATTGTTGTCCTTCACCTTAGTGGCCATACTGGTATAGTAGTTCCTGACAAACTTGCAGACTCTTCTTTTTGTTCTTGTGTGAAAATTTGTGGGACCCACCTCCTATAAACTTGCAGTATTCCAACATTGCCAGCTTAATTTCTAATACATTGAAGCTGGTATTCAGGTACATACACAGTTCCTTAGTCATAATCCACTGGTGCATGTGGATGAGCTGACCTTCATTCTGTGGGGTGACAGCGGTGCATGGCTACTAGAACATGGCTTGTCTTTCATGTTGCTCTCGTCACTGCTGAAACATACCACCCACCACCTCAGTGTGCTAACTATGGAGACTGTTTGGTCTCTGTAAATATTCAGCAAGTGTTGGTAAATGTCAATGAGTGCCATTTTTTCCACGTGGAGGGGTTCAGTTACACAAAGTTACAGCTTCATACTCATTTCCACATTAGAAGCCATTTTGTCAAACTTCCCCTCTGCTACCATCAGTCACATGACTAGTGGAATACTGGGGGAATACTCAGTGAAATACCTGTTGAGGTATCTCTTCAAGTCATCTGGGTCACATGCAGGCATAAAATGTGACAGTTAGAAAAACAGTCTTTAGGAGAGAGCCACTGATATGGTTGTCATTCCATAACGTGTAAGGAGGAGCACTACTATTCTGCCTTTAAATTCAGCATATTATTCTGTGATGAACAAAAACAAAGAAGCCAGAAGAAGAATACTTCTGGCTTCTACTGCCAGAAGTCATACTGGCATGACTTCTACTGTCATGCCACCAACATCCGACTCTGACATCATGAGTCAACATAATAGAATAGGAGGCATTACTTTCAGAGCACTCTTCATATATCATATAGTTACTGGATATAAATAACAAAACCTATTTTTTTTAATATTTTTTATTAAAACACTAAAAAAAAAAGAGAGCAATTATCCCATAAAACTAATGGGATGTTTGACCTTGTTTTTGTGAGACCATGTTTACCCGGTGTATTAATGTGCATAAAATAATTTGCCCTAACTAGAGATTACCATAATTTAAGTTGGATTTTGAATTCTGTAATTGTTTGAAACATGGCACAGATAAGTTGATTTTTCTCCTTGAAGAGATGCATGTTTAAATGGCTTAAATGAATGTTCAAATCCAATAAAAATGCTAAATCTGTGAGCTGTTTTTCATCTCCAAGTTCTGTCACAAATTTCCTTTTGATTCCATAAGGAACTTGATTTTATTTTGCAAATCCTAAAATCATCTTTGCGTTTTACCCCGACTTAGCCACGTTACTTAAGAAAAGTAAATGATGTCCCCATAATTGACATCCTTACTTCTGAGAAACTCCTGGAACTGGCCATTCCCTGGGACCATATGGAATTCACAGCTTTGTGATGATTTGCATGACACCATCCATCCTTCAAGCTTTTGAGTGTTCATTTTCATGGTGTGTGATGCAGTGATATTATTTCAAACGTGAGTTGCCATCAGCAATTGCACCATCTTCTATTAAATGTCTGAGTACCTCTTTTTTACCGGCCCTTGCCAGGGCACCATCTGTAGCTGTGCAGGTATGCACAGACAAAGAGAACTGCTTTGATGTAATTTTTACTGCTTCATGCAAATCAAGGGATTCAGTTGTGCCCTTTAATGGCACAAAAGAAATCGTTTCTTCAATGATGTTACATTTGTTATCAGTACCTCCAATAGAAATGGCAAGTTGAGCCATATTTGTAGCATCACCAAAGCATGGAATTTGAAATTGGCAGTTTTTTCTCCAAGTTTCTTTCAGCAGATTTTCCTGTTTCCTCAGTTTGCCTGGCAATAGTCCGGTGAGACAAAATGATTTTAGAAAAATCAGTTGGTTTTGTGTTTTGTTTTTTTTTTTTAAATCAGGATAAGTTATATCTGCAGTGCTCTCCATGTGTTGCTTAATATACTCACCATCAGTAAACAGTTGATTTTTTTGCAATCAGGTTTGCTACCACACAACTTGCTTTTACAGTAGTGTCCATTTGAGTTGTAATTTATTTAAAAATATAATAAAAATGTTGAGACGACAGACTTCTTTCAGTTCCACTATTTTGTCTTTGCAAAACATTCCTTGATACACTTCAAATTTGGCAGCGCATTTTGCATATAAAGTCTCTTCAGATTGTAATCTTTGAAAACTGATGCAACTTCCTTACAAATTAAGCACAGTGCCGTATTATTTGCCCCATCAGAATAATACTCACCTGTCTGTTTTTCACTGAACACTTTTCCTTCGCCCATGATTTTTTTTTGGTTTTTGAGTCCTGTTTTCTTTTGAGACATTAGGCGGGTTAAAATATTGGTAATCACTGAGTTTTACTCATCAAGCGGCACAAGCATCTATAATGTAATACACACGGGTTTCATTGCAACTGAATGTGTGTGGCGGGTGTGAGAGGTGGAGTTAGCAATGCACTGTGCCCTCCCCTTGTCCTGGTTTCATCTGAGACAGTGCCTGGTATAAAGTAATGGGTTAATGTGAACAATGAGATGGAAGTGGAGGAATTTCTGAATGAGTCTTGTCAATACAGAAATTAATTCATTGCTGATGCAAGCCATCAAAGGGTGTGTCAAAAGATAGTTTATATATTACTTTGTAAATTTTGCAGTACTTAGCTTTTTGCTGCTGTTTAAGGCCAGCTGCAGTTCAGCTATTTGGCATTCTTTAGAGGAATATGCTTTTCTATATCCATTCAGCTTTTAGACTGCCTCGAGATAATTTAAGAGAGGCCAGCTCAGACTTCAGATAGCAGAATGGAAACTTTGAACTTCCTTTTCCCAAAAGAAGTAACTGAGGATTTTGACCGAAAATTTCAAATGCATGCAAACAGGTTAGCTATCACTTTCTCTCAAAAAGGAATACAAATTTTGGATTAAATGAGGGCCTGGTAAAATGCAAAGTGTATGGGAATGACAGCTTATTTTACTTTGCTGCTGCTATTGGACCACTGTCTCAAAAGCCTTGGGGTGGTTGTGCAGCTCAGCTGCTTACAAGAAATAGTAAATTGAATGCTTTTACATGTCTTTTATATGGAATGTTTTATTGGGTTAAGCCACAGGGTAAAGTGAAATTGCCTTGGGCTGCATATATGTAAGACTCTGAAAGAAACACCTCCTATTTATTTCCATGGAAACTACAGCAGATACTATGAGCATAATAAAGCTATTTGATAGAGCAAATTCTCAGCTATAAAACACTATTTTTCAACATAGTCACCACCGTTAGCTATGCATTTTCATCAGTGATGAACAGAAGCCTACATGCTCATAAAAAAAACCTGTACCAGCTAAGGGTGACCCACTTTAATTGTCATCACTGCTGAAATGTACCACCCACTGCCTCAGTGTGTTCACATCCACTGTTTGGTGTCCATAAACATTCACAAGTGTCAACAAGTGTCAATGGGTGCCATTTTTTTCCACGCGGAGGAATTCAGTAACACACCTTTGCTTCATATGCACTTCCATATCATGCACCATTTTGTCAGTCTGCCTCTCTGCTGCCATCTGTCACATGGCAACAAGATGTAATGAGTGGGGAGGTTCAGCCACTATTGTCATACCACCAGCATCTTCCTCTGATGTCATAGGCCAACATTATGAAATAGGAGGCATTATTTTTGGAGCAGCCTGCATAAAATATACAATATAGTAAATGTACAGAAGTAACAAAACATTTTAATTGTTAATTTTTTTTTATTAAAACATAGAGAAAAGAGCAATAAAACTGTAAAAATAGTGAGATATTTGACTTTGTGAAACTAATACATCTGTCTGGTTCAGTAGAAGTAGCTGCATTTCTTAGTGAGCTCTCAAGGTGTTTGTCAGAGATTTTTAATGAAATTTTACATTTCTTGTGCATCATCCTTGAAAACAGTTGTTCACAAATGCACATACTGCCAAAAAATGATCACATGAATAAGATGTGATTGTGAAATGAAGGATATTTCTCTCTGCTAAGGTAGGGCTTAGCAGTTCAGTACAGAGTCATGATCAGATTTTTAGGTTGAATATCTGCTTCCAACTCAATACATTCAATTTGAAAATTTGTATGTAATTATGTTGACTGAAAATAGAGTCTCAAATATACGGAGAAAGTAGAAAACTTTTTTGCAGTCTTGAAACCTGTTCTTAAATTCCTGCATCAAAACAGAAAGTAAGGCTACAAATGTATCAAAATCCATAAAATTATTTGTACTGCACTGCATCCTGTGCCTTGTTTTCAGTCCAGATAGAATTAATAGCACACTGCTATTTTGTCATTGCAGAGTGAGGGTTGTGTGCTGGGGCCAGGTCAGGCTGCTCGGCCGTCCCCATGATGGTGAGGCGGGGGCCTGGCCTCATTTCGAGCTGTGCTGGGCTGCAGGTTGGACATGTCTGGTGTAAACTAAGAAGACCTGCAGCAAGAAGCACTAGTAATTTGCAGCAAACATGTGGGAGGAGTTCATACCATATATACAGGAAAGAAACTATGAGATTGCACAGTAAAGGGTTAACAGCTGGCTGGTGACTGTGGACTCTATCAGACAATAAAGAGGGAATGGCTGAAATATTCACATGCTTGTTTTTAATTGAAATACAAACAAAGCTGCTTTTTGTGGGAAGTGCCTTTCAGATACCCTTATTTCTATCTGGGAAATAGTTGTACAGAGTTTGTGTTTGTTTTGCAGATTACATACCAGGCTGCTTGTGGCTTTTCACTCTTGTGCATGTCTAAAAAAAAATAGCTTTGAAAAAAAAAATACTGTGTTAGTCAGCATCACAGTGGTCCTTCAATTTTGCAGCCTCCGTGCTGTAAAGATAATAGCAACAATCCATGGCCTGAGACAAGGATGATTTGAGGTTTAGTTTATTTCTTCAAGCAAGTGCTGTTAGTGGTGGGAGTGCTTTGCTATGTATAAATGCTTTAGGTTAAGTCTTGTTCACATACCTAAGATTGCATAACAATGGGAGAAGATTTAAAAATTACTTCATAAGAAGCTCCTCTCCCTTTTCTCCCCCCAGATTTTTTGTTACTGAATTCCACTGACTCCCCAGTGTAGTCTGATACCAAGCAATAGGCATAGAGGCATGGACAAAAATAAGCAAATGGAGTTAAGCCTGTGATTGTAGTTCCCATGCCTGCAGGAGAAGCATTAGCCTCTCCTATTTTGTAGCAGAGTCATTTCAACCTGTATTATAATTGGGAGGCATCTGTCTAGAGGTTCATATGCAGAAATGAGATGTCTGTTACACTTAAGATGTGTTTTCTTACAGATGCAGCTCTCAGTAGGTCTAGCTGCATTTAGCCTACAGAAGGTTGTATTCCCAGGGAAGCTCAGGTGGTAATCAGATACACATCAATTTGACCAACCCACATTCAACTGAACTTTTTTTTTTTCTCAGATAATATTTATAATAAAGCAGTAGTACTTTATTTTATATGGAAATAATTGTTCATGGCTTAACATAAATCTTTCTAATACTTGGAAGTGCCACTGATTTCAGTAGGAATATGACCTAAGACTGTGTTTCCACCAGTATGAAATATACAATATATACGCAATATGTCCAATTACGCAATATGTCCAATATATATGTACAGTATATACAATATGTCTGAATTGTTACAGACACAGATTTTCTTAGTTCTTCCCTAACACGCCTATTTCTGATGGATTTCCTTTGAAGTTCACTTTAATGGCTGGCGTGGATATAGATAAAATAATGGGTGTAGCTAAAAGATATTTTGGTAGTTTTTTATGCTTTCCTCATCCATTTAAGTGGTTCCTCTGTACAGTATGTGTGCTATGTGAGGAATTCAAATTGTTTTCATTCAGATGACTGATTGGCAGATTTTCTTATCTCAGGCATTTCTTTTAAGTACCTTGCATCCTATGTATGCAAATAAGAACAGAGCCAGACTGTGCCATGAAATGTACTGAAAAGATTTCCATAGACTTATTTCAGTGGAGTTCACAGAAACGGAAAGAAACTTTCTTCTTTTTACACTACTAGTAAGATTTCTTTATAGAAAAGGTGCGGTAAAATGACCTTAACTCTTAGTAAGGGTGGAGCTGTTCTGTATTTTTCTTCTTTGTTGTTGTTGTTGTTTTTCCTGTCTCAGTCTTTTAAAATGTTTTAGTATTCTAGAGATTACTTCTTCTATGGTCTCCTCATTTGTTCCAGCCTTGCGAGTGTTTAGGTGATTAGAGCTGTTTAGATATATGTAATTATTCAGACGCGTAAGCTTACACAGTACCATATTCTCTGTGGTAGAAAATAGTGCCATTGAACCTGAGCATATGTGAACTGGTTTTGAATTGCTTTAGAGTATACCAGAATAATTAAATGTCAAACTCATTTGACTATGTCTAGTTATAACAAAGCACCTGTAAAGAGAAGAAGAAACTGTTCTTTTATTAAGTTCTTCAGTAATAAGGAACTGAGGAAATACTCCTGAGCAGATGAAGTTCCTGAGCCAGTATCCATTGTATTTAGAAAGTTGTGGCAGTCTGGTGAAGTTCCTAATGACTGGTAAAAGAGGAAACATAACCCCCATTGGTCTCCATAAGCATTCAGCAATTGTTGATGAATGTCAGTGTGGGAAACATAACCCCCATTTTTGAAAATCAAAGAGGAAGAAGTTACAGAGGAACAGTAGGCCAATTAGTCTCTGTGTCCAGCAAGATCATTGAGCACATACTCCTGGTGACTATGCTAAGGCACGTGGAAAACAGAGATGATGGGTGGCAGCCAGCATGGCTTCACCAAGGGCAAACTGTGCCTGAGAGGTACCTTCTAGGATGGTGTTACAGCATTGGTGGATAAGGAAAGTGCAGCTGACATTACCTACCTGAACTTGTGCAAAGCATTTGACACTGTCCTGAACAACATCCTTGAGTCTAAAATGGAGAGACGTGGATTTGATAGATGGACCACTAAGTAGATAAGGAGCTGACTGGATGGTCTCACTCAGAGATTTGTGTTCACAGGCTCAATATCCAAGTGGAAATCAGTGATAAGTGGTGTTCCGCAGGGGTCAGTATTAGGTCTGGCACTATTTAACGTCTTTGTCATCTTTGTCAGTGACTTGGGGAGTGGGAATGTGGTGCACCTTCAGCAGGTTTGCTGACAAAACCAAGCTGAGTTCTGTATTCAACATGCTAGGGGGAGGGGGGTACCATCCAGAGGGATCTTGGCAGGCTTAGAGGCGGGTCCACGTGAGCCTCACATAATTTAACAAGGCCAATTGCAGGGTCCTGCAGCTGGGTGAGGGCAAGCCACACATGAATACAAGCTGGGTAATAAGCCCTGTGGAGAAGTACGTGGGGATGCTGGTGGGTGAAAAGCTGAATATGATCTGGTTATATGCACGTGCATCCCAGAAAGCCAAGAGTACATTGGGATGTATCCAAAGAAGCATACATAGCATGTCAAGAGAGATGATTCTTCTCCTCTGCTCTCTCTTGATGAGAGCCTGCCTGGAGTGCTGCATTCAGCTCTGTGGATTTGTTAGACTGTGTCCAAAGGAGGACTGTGAAGATGATCGGTGAACTGGAACACCTTTCATACAAAGACAGGCTGAAAAAGTTGGGGTTATTTAGCCTGGAGAAGGCTATGAGAAGACCTTATAGTGGACTGCCAGTACCTAAAGGGGATCAAGGGGACAAGGGGTAATGATTTCAAGCTAAGAGAGGGTAGTTTTACATCAGGCATTAAGAAGTTTCTTTGCTATGAGGGTGGTGAGGCACCATTTGCCCAGAGAAGCTGTGGGTGCCCCATCCCAGGTAGTGTTCAAGGCCAGATTGAATGAAGTTCTGGGGCACCTGACCTAGTGGTTGGCAATCCTGCCCACAGCAAGAGGCTTGGAAAGAAATTATCTTTAAGGTCCAGGTTGTTAGTGTGCTGAACAGTATTGGTCCTACTATCAACAACCACTGGAGTACACTATTAACTTGGGCTCAGTCTTAGCTTGGTGCAATTGATCACAAGCTTCTGGGCCCAGCCATTCCGCCAGTTTTCAGTCCACCTCACTGTCCACTTATCTAACAGTGCTTCTAAACAGGTGCCCTGCCCCATTCAGCAGCAGGCTGAATGGGTGAGCTGAATTAACATTCCAGTTTTCTATCACTTTGGTGTGTAAGTGAACATTGACAGTGTGTATAGTTACAGGAAAGTTGACTAGAAATATCTGTCTTAACATTGTGGACTGTGGAATGCAGAACAACTTGTCTCTGCTGTTTGTTTTCCTGCTGGATGTTTTTAGCAATCAATGCAGTGTTGTGAAATAAAATGTTACTGCTTAAACAAGTGAAAAATGGTCCTATTAAAAGAAAAATTGTTCTATAAACCCTTCTTTCAGGCAGTATAAGGCCCATAAAAAATGTGGGTTGCTTTTTAATTTATCTTTTACTTTGTTTCATTTGCTACAGAATCTCAGAGTTACACAGAAGCCCTTAACCATCCTACAATAGTGTCTGACAAAACCATAGACACTAACCCCGCTTTGCTGAGATCCAACATGCAGGTGGATCCTTCCTTTCAACGCTGTTTAGTGTCCTCATGTACAGCTTCAAGTAACAGTTCTGTGCCAGTGGGAGAAAGGTAGGAAATGATTCTCTGATCTGAATGTTTAGTTCTCATTACTGTAGTTTCCAGACAGTGTGTTACACTTACATCTTCATTGCAGACCATTTGGCCACGAACTTCGATTATAACCTGCAATGATGTTGTTGCCCACCATCTGGAAATTACCACTTTCAAAGAAGTTGCTTGTATGTCTGAGATGGAACACACAGTTTTAAGGATAAATTAGGAATACAAAAATGAATAGGGATTTATAGCTCAATTACTTTATTATGTTCTAGCAGAAGCTCATACTTGTTTGCTGTGTTTTTAACCAACTTCTCTAATGCTTTACTGAAAAGCATTTCATGAACCTTTTCATTGGAATGAGTTGTATGTGAGAGCAAAACAGCAATCTGCTCACCGCAGTACCCATGTTTATAGTCAGTAAAATGTCAGGATTTGTATTTGGTGGTGAATAACTGACTCCCTTCATCAGAGTGAGAATTTTTATTATTTTATGTTTGTACTGAGGTAAACGTATAGGGCTCTGAACCAGAGCTTTAATAATATAAATTTACAAAATAGTCCTTGTCTATCTGTAATAGTTTCCTTCTTTGTCATTCTACAACAACATTCCTTTGTGGCTAACTATTCATATTCAGAATAATTGGCTCCTCCTTCTCAGTAAGCATTTGGAATGTTGGTGTGTCAAACTCTCATTAAAGGCTTAGGGTGTATTGATTTCTATCTGTCTTCGTATCTAATAGATTTCATTTTCTTGAACTGAGAAAGAAATTTCTTTTTGTAATTATGACTGAATCAAATATGTTAGCACTTACTGAGAAGGCCATGTGACATTTCATTTAAGTGGATATGAGTTAAGAGCTTATAAGGCAATGTGGTCATTATCAAGCTTGCATTCCTGTCATAAGCTTTATCTTGAAAGTTTTGTTCCCTTCTTTCTAAACATCTTTCCTAGCATTTTTTTTCATTTAATTTGCAGTTAATTACAGATGTTCCCACCCCCATTCTCTCCTCCCCCTTCTCCATTCCCCTTCTCCACCTGGCTTTCCTACCCCCCCCTTCTTCCACGTCTCAGCTCCTTTCTCCTTTTTAATAAATTAACGTAAGAAACACTGCATATAAGAAGTGTTGTAGCAGTGTCGATCTTATTCCATAAATCTGTCTTTGATGACAGGTTTGGCTTAAGATAATTCTTGCCTCCTACTGCTCTTCTTTCAGCCAGCACTGTAGATCACCATAGATCTTCAGGACCTCTGTGAAGCAACAGAGTCTAATGAACAGTCTAATTGAATTAATTCACATTAGAAGTAATGCTCTCAAATAGGAGGAAAGAGGAGTGTTTTTAACAATGATTAATTTGATGGCCTGACTTACAGTGCAAACTCAGAAACTCTGTCATCGCCATGGCTGGATTGAGGGTGCGATGAGACAGAAAGTAATGAACTACACTGAAGAAGTGAGTATTCAGGATGGGGCTGGAGTCCCTGGTTCCAACTTTATCACCAGGTCCTGCATGTTATCAAACATGTCAGTTATTGTCCTGAGTGAGTGAGTGCTTTCAATAATGACCAGAGGATAGACTGTGTAGTGACATTTTTAGAAAATGATTTGCCTGTTTTATTTTTGTGTTCAATTTTTATATCCTTTTTTTTTTTTTTTTTTTTTTTTTGACAGCTCTCTTGCGACAGAACAGTCTTGGATTGAAAACAGCCCTAAATCTTCCAAATTGTTCCAGCTTTCAATAGGAAGCAACAGGCCAACAGGAAGTTATCATGTGCCTTCTGAATTTTCAAATCCTGTGCAGGATGGTTCTCTTTTGTCTCATTTCCAAACCCCAGGGCTGCAAGTTGTCACCCTGAGCAACCTGGAGAAATCACCAGCAGAGCAACAGCAAGAACTTGCTGTCAGTGACAGTGCTCAGGCTTACCGAAGCTACAATGGGGCCAACGTGGGCGTTAGTTCCCCCCAAGAGGAGAAACAAGCTACTTTCATAGCCAACACTAGCATCTCTCCTAAAACCATGAGCTCATCTGTAGAAAGTGCAGAAGACAATAGCTTTTTGGCCCAAAACTTTATTGTGATGACCTCTGGACATATTAGTCAGAACAATGCAGTCCATCCATGCCTTGGAGGAAACCTACATTCTCAACCACCTCTTCCAGAGAAGAAGAGGTCCTCTGAAGGGGACCGTTCCTTCATCTCCATCTCACCTTCTTCAAGTGGTTTCTCAAGCCCCCACAGTGGAAGCACAATCAGCATCCCCTTCCCAAGTGTTCTTCCAGATTTCTCGAACACTTTAAACACTTCCCTGGTGCCAGGTAGGTTCTGCATCAGAGAAATGCATAACATATCAGCACTGTATGAGTTTATCTCTCAGTGAGGAGGGATTTAAAATGAAAAGGAGCTAAAAAGCAATGGAAGGAAAATGGAGGACTTGATTTACAGTAAGAGGCACTAGTTCACTATTTTATACGTACTGTTCTGAAGACTATGGTGCAGAATTGTTAATTCCATCCTTATCTGTCAGCCCACCTTTGGAGTTGTGAAATCACAAACAAGCAGGACAAGAGTCCAACCTCTTTTAATAATGGATGGTTTATTTCTGTATCTTTGCTAGACTTGTGCCAAGAATAGTTAAAAATGTATTCATGTATGTATTCATGGGGTCTTACCGAGAATATAACTTTGGTATAACTTTATAAACATAAGAGTTTTCCATATCTTACAGGTTTTGCAAAATTAAACTTTAAGAGAGCTTTCAGAATGTTAATGTAGGTTATTATACATTTTGGTTCTAAAACAATTCAGATTTTTTTCTCTGTTGTCTAATCATTAGATTTTAGAACAATTAATGTGATTTGAAGTTGGAAAAAAAAGCAAAAATGCTTTCATATTTAGAAAATTTGTTGACTTCTTTTTCCCCTTTTAATTCACAGAAAACACAACAGAGAAACAAGTGACTGTAAAATTTGTCCAGGACACATCCAAGTTTTGGTACAAACCAGATATTTCAAGAGAACAAGGTATATCAGCTGAGGTATATTCTGGGGTATATGTTTACTAGTAAGCTAGTTGGTGTGTGCATATTAACTTTTTATTTAAGACTACCAGATGTATAGGGTATGTATAAGAAAAATTACAAAATATATAAGGGCAGAAGACAACCTCAATTTATTTTGTCCGAAGGCTGAATTTGAGAGTGAAGGGTATTCAAGTATTCCTGAGAAAATGTTGAGTTAATCATACAAATTATTATCCTAACTTAACTAACCACAAAGTAACTTAGAACTTCCTCTGGTAGCTGTTGCAAAAGTACTTTAATGAAAAACTAGTTTCTGTTGCCTCCTCACAACAGTGGAAGTCATTTTAAGGTATGCTAAAGGAAAATGAAAGCCGAATGTGCTCTTTTAATGCAACCTTGTGTTATGATGAGTTTTCATCAGCATGTCTGACAGCTATTTTGGCCTCCAAGTTTTGGAATAGCACATATGCACGATTCAGTACCAAACAACTGCTGCTCTCAGAAATGAGTTGAGTACAAATATGCTGCTCTGGCATAATTTCACGTGTGTTTCCCAGTGTTGATAGGTTGAGAGATGTTAAGTAGCAGAGGGTAATTTATTATCTAGAACTCACCCTAAAGACATCCTCATCTACCAGTTGCTCTGTCGCTGGGACAGTCATGAAGTAACTCTTCTGTGAAATAACATCATTATGATGTACAACAGAGATACATCTATATGTAGATGTATTATGAGATGGGAAAACTTTTGTTGTGTATGTGGCAGTGTATACCTGCAAACTTTTTGTTGTGGGGACAAAGTATATGTAAATGAAGAATGTTGGGTGCTTTGTAAATGCAGGTGGTCTGACAGTTTTTGTGTCTATACTACAACATTCAACTATATTGAATAGTATTTAGTGAGTTATGGCAGTGCCATAATTGGCAGCATTCTAAACATTGGCACCACGTGGCAGCTGGGATTCTTAAAATGTTTTGAAAAGGAAAATGACAAATAAGGTCTGCATTGGAAAGGAAGTTCACATCATAAAACTTGAGGTGAAACCAAATAGCCTTCAGTATTGGCAAATCAATTAATGTGTCTATCTAGTTCATAGTCTGTCAAACTATGGGAGTGGCCCATATATTGTGGTAGTAAATTTGAACCTGGGAGAATAAAGATCATAGAAAATGGTTTATTTATTAATCTCTGGATGATGTTTTACTTGTCATTTCGCTTCACTCTCCTTCTCGTTTTCTGCTCCAGAAAATAAGTAGAAAGTGTTCCCTGACTGGATGTGAATTCAAATAGAAGAGATCATAAAGGAAGTTTAAACCTCACTGCTTGATCAAATTAAAAAAAAAAATCTTCCCAATATTCTAGTATGCTTCTTTTTACTGTACCAATTAAAATAACTTTTAAAAAATGTTTTAAGAGACTTTCACTGAGGAAAGGTGCACCTTTTCTCTTGCCAGGGCCACAGTGAGTGAAGAGGAATTGTCATGGGCTGCATATATGTAGGTTGCACTGAAACTAATGCCTCCTATACTGGAGGTTTAATCCCTTTGGAATTAGCGTTCGTACTGAGATATGGGCCTTATTTCTTTTCTAGCTTAGAAAACAAGTTTGTTGTTAGCTGCTGTACTTTTCATTTTTACATGTTTGGTTCCATGATTTCCATGGAAATTGTTGTAGTAACTGATATAAAGAGCACAATAATACTATATAATAGACAGTGACAAAACACTATTTTTCATCATGGTCACTACCATTAGCTACATATTTTCACCAGCAGTGAACAAGAGCCTGCATGCTACGCTCCTCAGTATCTGCACTGATGGAGGTCGCATGTAGTATCTGTCTCTACTGCTGAAACACACCACCGCATGTCACTGTGCTCACATCCCCTTTTCTCCATAAATGTTCAGCACGCATTGATGAATGTCAGTGGGTGCCATTTTTTCCACATGAAGGAATTCAGCAGCGCATTTTTGCTTCATATGCACTTCCACATCAGATGCCATTTTGTCAGACTTCCCTTCTGCTGCAGTCTGTTGCATGGCAACAAAATGTAATGGGAGATTGGCAGGAAGGTTCAATCTCTACTTCCATACCACCAACATCTGCCTCTGACATAGCTAGCCAATGTAATAAAATAGGAGGCATTACTTTTGGAGCAGCCATTGTGAAATAAAATACAGTTAATGTATATAAATAACAAAAATTATTTTAATCTTTTTTTCTTTATTCAAACAAGAAAAGAGGGCAACAAAAACATAAAACTGGCAGGATATTTGACTTTGTTTTTGTGAAACTTATGCGTCAGTCTGGTTCAGTGGTAGTAGCTCCAATTCTTAGTGAGTCCTCAGGGTATTTGTCAGAGATTTTTGATGAAATTTTACTTTCCTGTGCATCCTCTTTGAAAACAGTTGTTTACAAATGCATGTACTGCCAAAAAGCGATGATATGAATAAGGTGTGATAGCGAAGTGAGGGATATTTTTCTCTGGTTAGTAGGTGTTTTAAAAGTCCAGTACAGAGACATGATAAGAATTTTCTTTGCATTGAATATCAGATTGGAACTCAGTACATTCCGTTTGAAAATTTATTTATGTCAACTGAAAATAGAATCACAAATACACCAAAAAAATGATTGATTTATTTTTTTTAAAGCAATCTTGAATCATAGAATGGTTTGGGTTGGAAGGAACCCTTAAGACCATCTAGTTCCAACCCCCCGCTATAGGCAGGGACATCTCCCACTAGACCAGGTTGCTCAAAACCCCATCCAGCCTGGCCTTGAATACTTCCAGGGAGAGGGCATTCACAACCTCTCAGGTTCCACTGTCTCATCACTCTCACAGTAAAGAATTTCTTCCTGATATCTAGTCTACATCTACCCTCTTCCAGTTTAAAATCACTTCCCCTTGTCCTGTTGCTACATGCCCTAATAAGAAGTCCCTCCCCAGCTTTCCTGTAGGCCCCCTTCAGGTACTAGAAGGTCTCTATGAGGTCTCCTCAGAGCCTTCTCTTCTCGAGGCTGAAGAGCCCCTGCTCTCTCAGCCTGTCCTTGTAGGGGAGGTGCTGTAGCCCTCTGATCATCCTTGTGGCCCTTCTCTGGACCTACTGCAACAGCTCAGTGTCCTTATGTTGGGAGCTTGCTGTGGTTTGGTGCTTTTTGTGGTCAGTATTCCACATCAGAACATCATGTGAACTAGTGGGAGTTAAAGAGTTAATGTTCTGGTTCCGTTTGCTGCCCCTCATGGGCATTTGGAGTATCCTGATGGGAGGGGAGGGGAGGAGCGGCATCCCCGGAGGACTTGGTGCGAGGAGGAAGTGAGGTGGAGCTCCGAACAGGACCCCGGCTTCTGCCTCTCCCTCTGCCCCGGCTCAGCCTTCTCAACTCGCCGCGGAGAAAAGCACGTGGTTCCCTCGCACTATTGTGGTTTGACTCGCATTTTGGATACTCTTCTCTCTCTCTCATTTTGTTTGATTTGGTTAAATCTAGTAAATTACCGTTCCTCCTCAGATCGCTGCCGTTGTGTTTTCTCTTTGTTGAAACTATATCTGCTAGCTCTCTGCCCTTCCCCCTCTCCCGGAGCGCGTGGCCTGGGGCCGGCTGGATCGCACGGCAGACTGTTAGTACCCCTTCCTTTTTTTTTTTTTTCCTTTGCTCTTTTCTCTCTCCTTTTTTTTTTTTTTTTTTTTTTTTTTTTTTTTCCGGGGCCTGTGCCCCCCTGTCACGGACATATATCTAGGGATAATCGAGTGACAGAGTC
The DNA here is from genome assembly GCA_016647715.1 of Pavo muticus. Taxonomy (NCBI): domain Eukaryota; kingdom Metazoa; phylum Chordata; class Aves; order Galliformes; family Phasianidae; genus Pavo; species Pavo muticus. The sequence continues at coordinate 46,291 of JACDJE010000650.1, read as the reverse complement.
CAGAACTGGATGCAGTGCTCCAGGTGGGGAGCCTCAAATTCCTTTATCAGAATGGAAAGCACGACTGTGTATTCTTTGCTGTTCGCAGAACTTTGTTTAGCCAATGTATTAAAATGTCATTTGCCATAACTTGAGTTAGCAATGCACTGTGCCCTCTCCTTTGTCTTGGTTTCAGCCCCAGTACCATTAATATCTTACTAATGGTTTTGTTGTTGTTGAGCAATGGGTCTGTGGCAGGGGCTGCGCTGGACAGCTCGGTGGAGAAGAGCTGCTGTCATGATAACATGAGGCAGGGGTCGACACAGGTGGGGCTGTGCTGGGCCATGTACAGCCCGCAGGCCATGGGTTGCCTGTACAAAAGTTTTATGACAAATGAGGATTGATCAGTGCTTCATTAGATGACCCTTTTGTCTTTTTTTGAAGTGAGGTTAAGAATTTTGCTGTTAGATTTCAGAGTATGTAGCAGACGCATGCCAAACAAGAACAGTTTTTCTACAAGTGTTTCTCCCTGAGGAGGACTTCATATCTTATTTCCAGCAGAGAACACAGAATGTAAATGCAAAGTATTTCAGTGCTTGGACAATCAAAGAGCAAATACCCAGTTATATTACCTCTCTTGCTTTAGAACAAGAAAAAGAGTGGGAGAACTTCTAAGGGACAGAAATCTGATGGTGAATGAGAACGGACAGCCTCTGACTTAAAGCTGCATAGAAAACGAAAAGCAGTGCTGTCTGTTCAGCCTGGGAATTAGGGAACTGTGCTCTCTGTACTTCTAACAAGCTGATAACATGTACATAGGGATCAACTTGCCCTTCCTATATAAAAAGAAACAATGTATAGGAGGAGGACTTGAGAAGAGGGACACATTTCCTTTGCCTGAGTTGTTTGTGCACATGCAAGTTAGGTATGATGTTAGTCAGTGTGCCATAATTCTGCTGCGTTTACTTTGATGTGGTCACTGAAATAGGAAAAAAAAGAAGGGGACAAAACCATATTTAACCTTTCATCTTTTGGCACATTTTCCAATTATAAGCATTGGAAGTGTTTTTTGTTTGTTTGGATTTGATTTGATTTGGGTTTATTTCTCTCAAGGGAGGATAGTCTTTCATGAACTTGAACCTAAATTTTGGTTGAAGCTTACATCAGCACTGTCAGCTTGAAGATGTCTCTGCATTGCCAGGAAGTTCTTATGTATCAGTATCAGCTATGGACATGAATATCAGATACTAACCTAGGTCATTACTGCAGCAATAGTTAACTGTTTTTTGCACAGTATTCTTGATAAATGAAAAAGCATGCAACAAATGAAAAGCGTGTGATGACCTCTGACTTTATTCAGAGGTTCCAGCTACTATAGTTGCCATTCACAAATGCAAGGGTTTCCAACTACTTGCATGGAGGCACTTGACCTGAGGTACAGATCTACGCTATTGTGTGAAAATCAACAGATGATCAGGTTGCAGCCTAGTGGGCAGTAGAGATCTGTTGTCTGCTCTATGTATCAGGGGTTTACCACTAAACAGCATTTTCTGATGGAAATACTGGTTGCATAAGACCTGGTAGGATTTGCACATCCTTTACAGTTAAAAAAATCACTGGGGATTTGTACTTCAGGTTTATTTTTGAAATAAGTATCTCTGAGATTCATACAAGATACTTTCAGATTCTCCAAATATGTTTGATTGTAGTCTCTTTTACAGAAGATAAAAATATCTTCTTTACTCTTTTTAATTACAGATTTACAACTGTAATTTTTTTGTGTATGTATTGTTTTGGAAATGTTTTTCTCTTTCATTTCTGAAATTCCTTACAGCCATTGCTGTTCTCAAGGACAAGGAGCCTGGGTCATTTGTTGTTCGAGACAGTCATTCTTTCCGGGGAGCCTATGGGCTAGCAATAAAAGTTGCTGAACCACCTCCTTCTGTGCTGCAGATGAACAAGAAAGGTACTGTTTGCCTTCTTTTTGTCCTTAAACAAATTATACATGGTAGGAAGTCTCTTCTACTGTGTATTAATCTGGAGGAATCTTCCACTTCCAGTAAGTGCATATGGAATTATGGGCTCCTTTTGGTTCCTCGCAGCAGTATTTATTTGAATGGAACTGGGTATTTGTTGTACTTCTCAGTTTCACCATGGTTTGTAAATGTTTGTACGTTGTGTGGTAGTCCATGTATCATACCTTATCAACCAGATAGCAAAACAGTGCCATCTCAATAATGTGCCCTCCTTAGCAATTAGAAGTCTGTGCTTGATTCATATTGCTGCCACGTAAAGTTTTCACTTGGCTGGGAGATTTTATAGTTTTGACCCAATATTTTGTTTTGAGACAGTTATACATTAAATATAAATCTGAGGAGGCTCCCTAAGGAAAGATGATAATTGTTTAAAAGGTATGATGAAATAAGTGCAGTCTCCCATTGCCACTGCCTCTATATGTAAGTTATGCCTGATAGTTGTGAAAGGTAAAATGAAAAGAACATACGGAAAACATAAATCAATCTGTGGGAATGTGGGGGGCACTATTTGTAGTGTTCTTGACTCCATTTGTGCTGTTGCATGGGGTGTGGGGTGATTTTCAATGCTACTGCTGATTTTCATTGCTAATGCTTGATGAGAAGAGCAACAAAGATCACGAGAATGCAGTGAATTTTCGTGCTGTGATTATGGAAATGCTTTGTTCTCATTTTTTGTTTTACTAAGGTTTCGTGCTTACTTAGGGACAAAGGAAGCAATCTACAATAATGCTTTGGAATTCTGTATGCTTAATCTGGTACATTGAGACTATTTCTTCTAAAAATTTGTCATGTAATCCTCTGTTGTCAGGAAGTATCAGCAGAACCTCTTCAGTGTCTAACTTGAGGTAGACAATTGGGGTGTGCTGGTCACAGCAACAGTGAGGCAAATTGAGTGGTTATAGGTGTTCTGGTTAATCTCTTCTCATCACACTAATAAAACCCAGGAAGACATGAAAGTTCAAACTCTACTAGCCTTTAAGAGCCAGTTTATATTAGTTGTACCACAGGCAAGTGGTAGCAAAAGTAGTTGTAGCCAGGACTGTCACATTCTTCTGCTTCTCTCTGATATTTAGCTTTGGTTCCCACTATTTAATCCAGGGCACGGATTTGTTCGGTCTCCTCCGAAGATTCTTATACTAGACTTCCCCTTCCTACATGCCTCTGTATTAATTTATTTTTAATATTCTATCAGCATAATTACAAACAATAGGCTGTTTGAAATGGTGATCTTTGCTGTATTTGCTTGAATAGAACTTTCTGCTCTCCAGATTAATGCATTCATCTGTCTTAGCCTGAAAGTTAGCCTTTGATGTCATGTATTCCCTGGACTGTGGCTGATTCATTGAGAATCAAAAGGAACATTTATGTTCATGGCTCTTCGGTTGAGGTTTGAATGGTTTAACAGATTTGCTCTATTGTTATGAGCTAATCCTTTCATTGCTTGGAGAGAGCTCCAATTTGTAGACAGGTGTGAAATACTGTGAACCATCTCAAGAAGTAATGAAATTGTCTTAATTACATGTGTGCATATGAATGTATATGTTTAAAAGAATGCTGAATCTCAAGGGATTTTTATTCTTTGAATCTCTTTATTACACCCCACTTACAATTTTAAATTCGTCTTGGGAGATAAAAACTGTATTTAAAAATCTAGTGAGCTACAGAAACCTGAGTGTTTCATGTAATTGCCTGCAATTCATATAATTGCTTCAGGAGTAAAGGCTTAGGGTAAAACTGAAAGCGTTTTAAGACTTAAAAATTCCGAGAGACAAGAAAATTCCCCTTATGTTTGTGCAGCTAAATCTTTTATTGTTTTGATCTGGAGATATTCTGTGAGCAATTTCCAGTTCCATCACTAGAACTCTGAGTATCATGCTTTTAGTTCTTTGTCACGCTGGATACAAGTTCTTATAATTGGCAAGTATGTCAGAATTTCTAGCCATTAATTTTCAAAACACCTTTTCCTGTCTGCACTTGGGACAATGCTTAGACACCGGTGCATATTTGGATGTCAGTAAGTTATAAGACTTTATTCTTTGTATATCTAAAGTGTGCTATTTGCCTGGGTTGTTTTTTTTTGTTTGTTTGTTTTTTGCAGAATTGCCTTTTCACTCTTACAGCATTGTCACAGCATCTCTACTGTATTTGCATGTTGTGTATAAAACATGTGGTGTTAATGTGGAAAACAGCTCCGTAAAGACCTGCTAATGTGTGAGACTATTGCTTGTTTCTTGCATCTCTTCATGTGTTTCTTTGTTCTTTTTCAACACAGTTGGAGATTTGTCAAATGAACTTGTAAGGCATTTTCTGATTGAATGCTCTCAGAAGGGGGTTCACTTGAAAGGATGCCCAAATGAACCGTGCTTTGGTAAGTACTGTGTGTCACAGGGATATAGAAAATGGAAATAATTTGCTTTTGCCAGAGCTGCTTTATAGACCTGGACAGAGTGGAGCTGAGAGAACACTCTGCTCAAGTCTTTAAGATTTCTGTAGGAACCCATTCTAGCAGCCTTGTACACATAAGGTATATGTGCAGAGCACTCTAGCACAGATCCACATGACCAAGCTTCAAGCTGTTGTGCTCAACCACTGACAGCATTGCTACAGACATCTTAGCTAGATGAATATTGAAGGCCTTATATATTTAAGACTTTTGCCTTATTTTGGCCTATACTGTATTAAAAATAAAGATGGCTAAAATGACAACAGAGTATCACTCACATAAAAAAATGTGCATTATGGCACATCAGCCTACATAATATAATGCAATGAAAGCTCATTATGCATTGTGGTAAACAACAAAATAACCACCCAGCTGCTGACTTAATCACCATCTTCAGTGGGGTAGGAGGAGAAAACAGGATGACAAAGCTCACGTGTCAAGATTAATGCAGGAAGATTGCTTACTAGTTACTACTGCAGGCAAATAGAATTTATTTTGGAAAAATTCATGTAATTTCCTGCCAATTAAAATAGGTCTGGGTAGTGAGAAATGAGGACAGACATTAAAATAACACTTTTCCTCCTGCTCTTTCTAAGCTCAGCTTTACTTCTTCATCCCAGACTTCTCAATTCTCACCCCAGACAAGGTGTTACAAGAGGGGTTGGGGACAATATGGTCAGTACCTAACAATTACTCTGTGGCTTCTTCCTTCTTCCACTTCTTATGTGCTGAATCATGGGCTCTCCACAGGCTACAGTCCTTTCAGCACCAAAAAATGTCATGGTTTGGCCTGTTTCCATGACTAATTAGGCGAAGGGACCCATGGACCCACACCCCAGAAGAAGGGGGAAGGAAGAAGGGAAAAAGTAGGGAGATAGGCCCAGATAAGGAAAACAGCAGCAGTGTGCTAAGGGAGAAAACTGATAACTATGATAGCAGAATGTGAGATAACACAGTATAATACAGTATAATTGGAATTGAAACTAATAAATACATGAGAGAGAGTGTCTGAAAACTGAAGGCCTTACTCTAATGCTGTAGGCGAGATGGCTAAGGTGCACACACAGCAGAGATGAGCAGAAAAAGTGCAAAGCTAATTGAGCCACTTGAGGAAATGTTCACCTGCTCTGGTATGGGGCCATTCATGAGCTTCATTGTGGTGTATATTATTAAAAACATGGAGCACCTTCTCTTTATCTGGCTTTGGTATTTCCCCTGCTGTGTAGCACTCTTTTTGCTCCTTCCTTTTCTCTGTGCAGCCTTTTCTGCTCTCAAATGCATTTTACCAGAGGTATCACCATCTTCACCTCATCTCATAGGGGCTTACTACCAAACCTTGTGTCATGGTTTTATGATTTTTGGTTATCAGTATTCCACATCATAACATCATGTAGTGCACTGGGAGTTAAAGTGTTCCGGGTACCTGCCCCTGAAGAGAAGGAGAACTACGTTCCCCTGAAGACTGTTTGCTGTGCTGTTATCATTTCTGCTCAGGGGGAACAGATATAAGGCCTTGGTAGGTCATCTGACCGGGCTTTTTTTTGTCAGTCTCTCTCTCCCTGCTGCTCGACCGGACTGCGCATCTCACCTCAGCGTTATGATGAGGCCTATCCAGCTTTTGGACAATCTCTCTCATTGTATTCGATTTATTAGCTTCAATTCTAATTATATTGTATTATAATGTGTTATCTTGCATTCCGATACCATATTTAGTAAATTAGTTTGTTTCTCCTCAGATCGTTGCCACTGTTTTTAATTATTTTGGGGTCCCCTGTTTCCCTTTTCCAAAGGCGCGGATTTTGCGAAATCCCTCCGCCCCGCTGGTCACGGAACCGGGCTGAACCAGCCTGTAAACCATCGACACCTTGCCACTTACAGCCAATATACTTGTGAGAGAATCTTCTACCATAAAATGAGCAAGTGTAAAATGACAAATTCTAGTTTAAGTAAAGGTGGATTGAATTATGTCATGGTATATAGTCTCACATGCTAAGGCAAGGATGACTGACGTTCAGTTACTTAAATTGTAGTCAAGTCCAAATGATAAAAAGAGGCTCTAAAAATCAGTGTTTATGGCAATAATTAAGAGAAGTATAACGTAATGGTGAATGTTATTTACAATAGTGTTGCACTGAGGGAGGGAAGTTTTACCAAGGCCATCTTTTATACTTTCATAAGCATAGAATAGAGAATCACAGAATCATAGAATCACCAAGGTTGGAAAAGATTTCTAAGATCATCCAGTCCAACCATCCGCATATCATCAAAATTTCCCACTAAAACACATCCCTCAAGACTCCAAATGTTTCTTGAATACCTCCAGGGTCACTGTCTCCACCACCTCCTTGAGCAGCCTGTTCCAGAGCCTGACCACCCTCTCATAGAAGTATTTCATAATGTCCAACCTGTTGCAATTTGAGGCCATTTCCTCTAGACCTACTGATAGTTACGTGGGAGAAGAGGCCAACTCCCACCTCACTGCAGCCTCCCTTCAGGTTGTTGTAGAGAGCGATAAGGTCATCCCTGAGCATCTTCTTCTCGAGACAAACAATCCCAGCTCCCTCAGCTGTTCCTCATAAAGCCTGTGCACCAGACCCCTTACCAGCTTTGCTGCCCTTCTTTGAACACACTCCAGGGCCTCAGTGTCTTTCTTGTAGTGAGGGGCCCAAAACTGAACACAGTACTCAAGGTGCAGCCTCACCAAGGCTGAGGTACATGTAGACAAAACACTAGACAGAGAAACTAGGTGGCTAAGATGTGGAACTCCTTTTTCTTTCACTGCTTCATAACATAGCATTGACTCCTTGTGCTCTTGCTTTCTTCACATGATTTTTTTACATGTAATCTAGCAGAAGTTAAGAGTACTGAAAGGAACTTAGTGACATCCATATGTTATTGTTTGTTTCATCTTTGCACTTTTTAAATTGGAAGCAAAGCCCTTTAGAGTAGGATTTAAGCAGTGTATTTTAGCAAGAAAGGGACCGTATAATTGTGATTAATGGCTATAATTCAAGTATGTCCACCTAATGTAGTGCTGGGAAACGTGAATCCACTTAAGCTGAGTGGAAAAGGTCTTGGCTTAGGTGCCACGAAAATATTACTAAAGGGAATGTGTGTATATATGTGTGTGAGACGTGTTGGAGCTTGGTCTATAAAATACTTGGAAACCAATACAATTGTTAAACGTTACTTTTGTCCACCATATTAATTGTGTATGTCTTGCTACTCTTCTGACCGCAGGGAGTTTGACTGCTCTGGTGTACCAGCATTCCATTACTCCACTGGCATTGCCCTGTAAGCTCCTCATCCCAAACAGAGGTATGCTTGTTAAAGTACAGAAGAAATATCCTCAGCCAAGGCTTTGCTTCAAAGTGCCAATGTCTGAAGGCTGGTAAACACATCAAAAGTCAAAATCTGTGCAAGAGTGTACAGGAAAAGAAGCTGTGTTTGAAAGTAGCCATTTGGTACTGCTGAATGCTCTTAACCAAGCTGCAACTTTAAGACAACAGCAAAATGTATTTATACTTGTCCCATAATTCAGTTGTCTGTTATTGTCGCACATGAGGTTAACACCAGATGTATTACTGAAACATTAAATTTTTGTGTGGTTTTCTACCGAACTCTTCAAGTCAAGTTTTTGTTAAAGACCATATGCCAGTATTCCAACATAACATTTGACTAGTGCAAAGAAAATGAAACCATTTTAGCATAAAAATGTGCTGTGGTACATATGATCAGAAATTTCTATATATGGCTTATTCTTGTTATCTTCTTCAGCTCTTGCTGTTCTGGCAGGGAAGTAGAACTGAAACATTTGTTTTATCCTGGATAAACATACCAGAGTGAAATTTTATTTGGATTTACTTGGAATCTGGTATAGTCAACTATTATTTTATGATTTTCTGTGGTTAATGATTCTGGACACAGTACACAAAGTATTTAAAGCGTATGGATAATGCTAAACATGAGTAGTGGCACACATAGTATTACTATTCTCTTCCCTATTTGAGATATTCAGATACAGTATACACCATGCTGAATACATCACTGAGATTTTACACACTTCTATATAACTGAAATAATGTACTGATGTACAGTTTTTTCACTAATTTTAGGAGAAGATTTGGAGACCAGCATCTTACTGCTGTCTTTACAGTATACGTTGTGTAATTATGTCTATGACTATCAGGAAATAAATGTTGAACATCCCTCCTGCAGCACTATCAGAAAAAAATTGATGCATCACAAGGAAGACATGGCATGAGTGATTGTAGGTGCAGATGCAAGATTGTTAAATGCTTCTCTCCAAGATTTACAAGTACATGGAATAGCAACTTAAAAAGCTAGACTCATTCTTGATGGTATGCATTGACTTATCTGTTCAAGTACAAACAAGACATGGATAGTGTTTTCTGTTTGCAGATCCATTGGAAGAGATGGCAGAAACTTCTCCACAGACTGCTGCAAACTCAGCAACAGAACTTCTCAAACAGGGTGCAGGTTGGTAAACTTTTTCCTTGTATTCGATTCTCTCCAAGTTGTATATCTGACAGGCTGGGAAAAACTTATACTGAGACTGGACTGAAGAACAAGCTCAAAGAGGGTAGATTTAGGTTAGATATAAGGAAGAAATCTTCTACAGTGAAGGTGGTGATGCACTGGAACAGGTTGCCCAGTGATGTGGTTGATGCCCTGTCCCTGGAGTCTTTCAAGGTGAGGCTGGATAAGGCCCTGGGCAACCTGATCTAGCTGTTCATTTCAGGAGAGTTGGACTAGATGGCCTTCAGAGGTCCCTTCCAACTCTAAGGCTTCTGTGATTCTATGAACAATTAATTGTACAGTGATTTGTAAGCAGTGTCATTAGTTTCATAATGGTAAACTAACATATCCTAGGAAGTGACAACAGAAGACTAGAAACTATACAGGTAAGTGGATTTTCCCTAAAACAGACCTTGTTTTATTAACTTTCCTGTTTGGCAGCAAAATATTACGCCCCAAATAAATGCAAGTTCTTCATATCTATTTCCACTAATATAGTCAAGATCTAAGCATTCTAGACAGAGCACATTCCTAATGTAAAAGCTGCACGGAATACTCAAGCTGGCCTCATTGTGTGGCTGTCAGTGCTAGCACAGACAAGCTTGAAGTGGGCCAACGTGGACGTAATAAGTTTCAGCAATGTATTGTGCTTGAGTTGGGGAAATTCCAAATATGTGTACAGACAGGAAGAAGAACTCATTGAAAGCAATCCTGCAGATACTTGTGGGTTCTGGTGGACAAAAAGCTGGACATGAGCCAACACAGTGCGCTTGCACCTGGAAGGCCAATGGTTTGCTGGGCTGCATCAAAAGGGGGGTGATCAGCATGGCGAGGGGGGTGCTTGTGCTCCTCTGCTCAGCCATTGTGAGGCCTCATCTGGAGTACTGCTTCCAGGTCTGGAGCCCCAGCATAAGGAAGATGTGGAGCTGTTGGATTGGGTCTACAGGGGAACATGAGGATGGTCAGAGGGATGGAGCATCTCTCTTATGAGGAAAGGCTGAAGGAAGTCTGCTCTTTCTAGAGAAAGAGCTCTGTCTCGGCTCTGTCTAGAGAAGAGAAGGCTCCAGGGGAGACTCGTTGAGGCCTTCCAGCACTTAAAAGGAGTTTATAATCAGTAGGGAGACTGACTTTTTGTGCAATCTCATAGTGATAGGATAAGGGGAAAATGGTTTTAAACTGAAAGAGGGGAGATTTAGTTTAGATGTCGGGGAAATTTTTTTACTGAGAGAGTGGTGAGTCACTGAAATATGTTGCCCAAAAAAGTTGTGGATGCCCTGTTGCTGGAGACATTCAAGGCCAGGTTGCATGGGGCCCCGAGCAAACTATTCTAGCACCTGATTTAGTGGGTGGGAATTCTGCTTACGGAAGGGAGTTGGAACTAGATGGTCTTTAAGCTCCCTTCTAATCCAAGCCATTCTATTCTGTGACTAAAAGATGCCACCTTTGGAAGATTAAAACAGCAACATTAGAGGAAAGATAGAAGCATCCTCCTTACATTCTAGTCTTGAACACTGTTTCTGTCAGGTTGCTGTCATTTTGATAGCCTATTAACTGTCTAGACAACTTGTAATCTTAAATGAGAAATATTTCAGCCTTTCTTACCACCCTTGCTGTTCTGTAATCTACATTTTAACTTCACATTTTTACACTTTCCAACATTTTAGAAAAAGATGCGATTATTTTTGTGCTACACAAGTGAAGAAATCAACTGTATTTTTAGCTATCACACTGGTGACAATCCAGACAACAAGGTTGGCTATTTCATTTAGTAGCAATACCTGAAAACAAGCTGTTTATACCAGTGAAATAGGTTTTACAAAGGAAGGAAAACTCTTCATAGAAGTGAGACGGGTGAAATGTAGTTGTTAAACGTGACAAGATCGGAGCTTTCATGAAGAGCTTTAGATCTGTACAAAACCTACAAAGTAACAATGTGAGAATAAGAAAGTTTATGATTTGGAATTTATTCACACTTTTGGATGGGCATAATACAATGCTATATATATAGTGAGAAAGTCTTCACAGTTCATTTGTGAAATCTCGCTATGAATTCTATAGTGATTGATCCAAATAAAGCTTATTGAAACTAGTACACCAATGCACAGACACGTTTCTGAATTCTTTGACTTAGAAATCGTGCAGATAAGATCTCTGGATTCCTTCTTTCACTGACAGCATCCAGAACTTGAATTTACTAGGCTGATGATATTCATGCTGGAATCAAACTTAGGCTTCTTTAGTTTGTAACAGTATGATTGCTTAGCTGTTTCGAAAATACTGATATCTAGCTATGTATCTTATGTAGATAGTAATAAGAAAAAGCTTTAGTCAAATTACAGAGTAGCCATTACAGAGTAGCCATATAAAAAATTAAGCTTTTACATTTGATCTTTGTTTTCATGGTAAGGTTTGTAAACCAGGCTAAACTGTTAACAAATCAAATATTAGCATGGTAATTTGCGTAGTCCATCTGTCAGAGTTGGAAATCCTTTGCTGGATACCTACACAAATGTTTTCATCAAAACACAAAGTCTGTTGGTAGCAGTGTTTGTCAACAGTGTTTAAGTATGCTTTCTCCTACTGTAGAATAAGGTGACTTCTTAGTTTCAAAAACATTATTAATCTGCTTGTAAATTTGACTTTATAACACAAGTTGAAGGTATTTATTTGAGTGAATACTTCTTCTAATACTATATAATATTATTAATACCATATAATGCTATATGGCGCTGTTACCGTATAATACTGCGTAGTCCTATACAGTACTATAGTACTACCATACAGTGCTACTTAATATTAATACTTACTGTCCTAGTGATCACTGCAGATTTGTTTTGAGACCGGCTAAAAATAATTAACTGTTTGGTAGCTTTAGAAACCAATGAGCAAATTTTTATAGAGATATATCAGGAGTACTAATGTCTGTAGGAGGAAAATAAGGGTTCCTAAAGTCCTTTGCCTCAGCTTGCATTTATAAACCTAAAACGTTTATGGTTGTGGAAGTTGCTTTGTTTGCCTTAAAATTACAGAACATACAAAGCACTACAGAATTGATATGAAAAGAATTCTGCAGCAGTCCTCTCACCAAGTTCTTTGGTGATAGAAGATGTTTAGCAAGACAAGAACAAGTTAATGGTTTCTTTTGAGGGTAGCTTAATCATCATTTATAAGTGTGAATTGAAAAACATATGTGTTTTCTCACTGGCTGCTTGAACTGAGTTTTTATGCAAAATACGCCCATTCTTTCCCATCAGGAATGCTTTTGCTGTAGAAGTACATTGGTTCCTCTGAAAGTAATGCTGCTTCCTGTTTATTTCCATGGAAACTATAACAAATCCAAAAAGCGTAATGCTATCTGATAGAGTAAATTCTCAGCTACAAAACACTATTTTTCAGTGCAGTCACCACCACTAGGTATGTGTTTTTTACCACTGATGAACAACAGCTTGCATGCCGCACTGGTAAAAACCTGCACGAGCAGAGGTGATGCTGTCACCACTGCTGAAACACACCCCCACTGCCTCACTGTGTTCACATCCACTGTTTGGTCTCCATTAAACATTCAGCATGAATGGTAAGGTAAAATGGTAAGGTAAAAACATTTGCTGGTTTGTTGTTTTCCTTTTTCACTATATTACGGTGGAAGATGTATGTTTTGTTTGGTTATGTTCAGAAGATTTCTGTTGGTTTGTTGTTGGATAATGACCTCCCCTCTTTCATTGCAGCATGTAATGTTTGGTATCTGAATTCAGTGGAGATGGAGTCCCTCACAGGCTACCAAGCAGTACAGAAAGCCTTGAGCCTCACGCTGATGCAAGATCCTTCTCCCATCTCAACCATTGTCCATTTCAAGGTGTCTGCACAGGGAATCACACTGACAGATAATCAAAGAAAGTAAGCAAAGGAGGGGTGGGAAGGTAATATGTCTACTTATGCACTGTAAGTGTCAGTTTCTGATGACTTGTTTTTCCTAGTTGTGTTCTGTAGTCTCTGATTCAGATGATAACAGGATTGTCTAAAGAATGACAGTATTTGCTATCCTTCGTGGTTGTCAATGGTTTGCAGTACTGGAGGATGTATATTTTAAAATGTGGGCATTTCTTCCACATGGCAGTTTTGTATCTGGAAGGTTACTTTGATATGACGGTTTTTTTTGTTATCATTTTTTAGAAAAATTGAAAGTAGTCCCTTTGCAGCATTTGATATTCAGCCTATTCAGTGAAGTAATTGGTCTTCACAGTATCCTTCACCAGTATAACTGAACACAGTTGAGCTAAGCAGACAATATGTACCTTTAGTATTTTTGGTAGTGCTTTGGATAGCCTAATACATATAAACTATCATGATAAAAAGGCTACTAAAAAGTCTTAACATTTTGAAAACTGTGATCATTACAGATGAGGGATAACAAGAATTCATTGTAAGATCAGAAAGAAAAAAATGCCAGACTTCCTAATTCCATGGGGTCTGCAAGCATTTGTAGCAGGTCGTGGACAAAACCTTTAATTGCAAAACCTAGGAGTGCTTACATTTAGAAACGATATAATCAAATTATTCACAAGTTGCAAGAAGTTGCATTTCACACTGGCAAAGTATCTAAGTGTGTGTTTTTTAGAAAAAAATTATGCTTCTAGTTCCTTTTCTTTGCTTTAGGGTCAGTTTTCTTGTGGTCCAAGTCTCTGCTTCAAATATGAATTTATTTAGATTGGGGTGGGACTCCTTATAGTGGTAGGACATAGGTCGGGATAATGACTTTAAACTAAAAGAGAATAGATTTAGATGAGATATTGGGGAGAAATCTTTCACTATGAGAGTGGTAAGGCTCTAGAACAGATTGCCCAGAGAGTTTGTGGACACCTCATCCCTGGAACTGTTCAAGGCTGGATGGCCTTGGATGGGTCTTTTACAGAATCACAGAATCACAGGAGTTGGAAGGGACCTCCAGAGATCATCAAGTCCAACCCCCCTGCCAAAGCAGGTTCCCTACACCAGGTCGCACAGGTGGGTGTCCAGGCGGGTCTTGAATATCTCCAGAGAAAATGAGACTCCACAACCTCCCTGGGCAGCCTGTTCCAGTGCTCCGTCACCCTCACCGTAAAGAAGTTCTTGCGCACATCGGTGGGGAACTTCCTATGCTCCAGTTTCTGGCCGTTTCCCCTTGTCCTGTCTCCACACACTGCTGAAAAGAGTCTGGCCTCGCTACTTTGCCCCCCACACCTTAGATATTTATAGACCTGGATCAGGTCCCCTCTCAGTCTTCTTTTCTCAAGGCTAAACAGACCCAGTTCACTTAGCCTTTCTTCATAGGGGAGGTGCTCCAGGCCCTTCACCATCTTTGGGGCCCTCCGCTGGACTCTTTCCAAGACATCCCTGTCTTTTTTTGTACTGGGGAGCCCAGAACTGGACACAGTACTCCAGATGAGGCCTTACCAGGGCAGAGTAGAGTGGGAGGATCACCTCCCTCGACCTGCTGGCCACGCTCTTTTTAATGCACCCGAGAATGGCATTGGCCTTTTTGGCCACGAGGGCACACTGCTGGCTCACAGCCAACCTGTCGTCCACCAGGACACCCAGGTCCCTCTCTGCAGAGCTCCTCTCCAGCAGGTCATCCCCCAGCCCGTACTGGTGCATGCAATTATTCCTCCCTAGGTGCAAGACTGTACACTTGCTTTTGTTAAACCTCATCTGGTTTCTTACTGCCCAGCTCTCCAGCCTGTCAAGGTCTTGCTGAATGGCAGCACAGCCTTCAGGTGTGTCAGCCAATCCTCCCAACTTTGTATCATCAGCAAACTTGCTGAGGGTGGCCACTATCCCCTCATCAAGGTCATTGATGAAGATGCTGAACAAGACCAGACCCAGCACCGACCCCTGAGGAACACCACTAGTTACAGGTCTCCAACCGGACTCTGCACCGCCAACGACGACCCTCTGTGCTCTGCCAGTCAGCCAGTTCTCAACCCACCTCACTGTCCACTCATCCATCCCACACTTCCTCAGCTTTGTTATAAGGATGTCGTGGAGACAGTATCAAACGCCTTTTAGCAGCGTGATGGAAGGTGTCCCTGCCCATGACAGGGCACTGGAACTGTATGTTCTTCAAAGTCCCTTCTGACCCTAATAGTTCTATGATTCTTGTGGTTCATGTGGCTTTTTAAGTATGACTCAGAGATCACAAAAGCAATATGTTGTCATTATTAAATTTTGATAGAGTTGGTTTTGTCTGTTCTGCTTATTGTTTAAAATTTTAAGCATCTTAACTCTTTCTGAAATATTTTATTTCTTCCTATCCAGACTCTTTTTTCGGCGACATTATCCAGTCAACACTGTTATTTTCTGTGCTTTGGATCCACAGGACAGAAAGTAAGCAAGAGAAGCACTATTACTAGTACATTATTTTTATTACTGATCTACAAAAACCTAACTAAAGTGTCATTTTTATTTCTTCATTTCCTCTTTTTTTCCCCTTATTTCTTTCTTATGGACATCAAGATGGATGAAAGATGGCCTTTCTGCAAAGTAAGTTCACACCTGTCTCTGTTTCTTTTAACTGAATGTTTTAGGACTATCATTACAGTGGTTAGTTTGTTAGTCTTCTCATTAACTTTGTCAGAGGTGTAAAAGGGAAAGCAGCCATTCAGATGTAAAAGTCCATTTATTGGAATTATACTTAATTTATTTCACTTGCACATCTTCAAGTAAGGCCTAATTAAGTGGGTTAATGGGATGTCTGTAAACAGAGTTAGTGTGGCTTGTTTACATTGCAGATCTGCAATTTGTATGAAGTTTCAGAAATTAATACAGAGCCATTTGCTACTTGGTCGAGTTGTTCCTCTTATTCAGCAGCACTAACTTATCTCAGTTAGATAGTTAGCTTTAAAAACAACAAAAAAAAAGTGCCCAACACAGCACGTACCTGAAAACAGTCTCAGTAATACTAGTGTCTCGCATAAGTAGATATTTACCAGTAGATTGCCAAATGTTTTCTATTGAATACCAACATCATTGTCTTTTTTTACCAAAAGGAAAAACATACATAAACAGAGAGAACTCAGGCGTCGGTATCTGAAAAGTAACAGAAATAAGTGGCTCAAATCCTGTTGTCTACTGTGATATATGGCCCTCAAAACTTCTCGTTATGCACTTTCTGACACACCTCTCTCTACCCCCACACATTCAGACCCTCCACCTCCAAGGTAGCTAAGAGAACAGTACTGAAACAGATTAAATATCCTCAGAGACAGTAGCATATCACTGACAGCAAACTGCAGGATACAAAAGAGAAGGTAGAATTAAGTGAGTAGTGTGCTAACCTTTTTCTGGCCGTTCTGAAACAGTCAGAGGGAGTTCCTGAGTTGGCTAGTGCATCTGCACTATATTTAACAGTCACACAGGACCTTATCCTTTACAACAGATGTAGTCCGCTTTGTGCATTTGTCCTTGGCACTTTGGTTTTCTACAGTATCGTTTTTGTTTTATGAAATGAGACCAGGTCTGTCTGTCTGTTCTCTGATATAATGTGATTGTTGTCCTTGCAGAGTATTTGGGTTTGTTGCTAGGAAGCAAGGCAGTGGAACAGACAATATGTGCCACCTATTTGCAGAGCATGATCCAGAGCAACCTGCCAGCGCCATTGTGAATTTTGTGTCAAAGGTCATGATTGGATCCCAGAAGAAGATCTGACTGTTTTCCAACCTTGATTCAAGAGCTCTTCACTGACTTCATTTAAAAAAAAGCACTGTGATATGGAGAAATTCTAATCAGCAGGAAAGTCAATCCCAAGAAAGAGTTCAGCCTTTTATTTGAAGATGCCTCTGATTTAGTGAAGCATTATTTGTTTCTTTTCATTTCAAAGGACAATGCAAAAGAAACTGGGTGCCACCCAAACCTGTAGCCCATATCTGAAAGAAGCATGAATGAAAAGCTTTTCTCCTGAAGGATTTCTAATATTACTTTCACATTTCATCATTTATTATTTCATCATTTATTGGAGCAGAAATACTCACTACTAGACTGTTCTGTTTTTATGCAGAACATAATTCATATAACCTCCACAAAGAAGCTTGATTCAGTTGCATCAGTGGTAGCTATAGGTCCTGCAAACATGTTTTTAAGGAGACCATTTGTTCTTTCCTTCATCTTTTTGGGAATCAGTGATGGGAACTGAATGGAGAAAGGGGAAGATGTATGTGAAAAGAAGGCTTGTGTAAGTTGGTTTCTGATAAGAAAGGAGCAGCAATGTGGAAGATTGCACTGTATTTAGCATAAAGAAGAGTAGGCAGTTTTAATGGGAATGGTTTTAAACAGAAGAGATAGCAGAACAGGAAAAAAAAATGGTTGCATGGAAACATCCTGTAATTGTATTTTTTAATTTTTTTTATAATACTAAGAACTAAGGGAAGATACTATGTTTTAATAATTGTAGGATAAAAATGAGGGAAAAGCAAATAAATTTTTATAACTTATATTTTTGCCTGTGCCAGATTATTTATAGTAAACCTCAGATCTTGATATTTCATATGGGTATTTGTGAAAAAAGAATGTTGAGGTTCGCCATTCAGCACTATTTTGTGTAAGTAAAAGCATACCTTGCTATAGACGACAGAGTATCATATTTTTACTTCTGCTTTACAGTGACAAGCTAATTCCCTTTTCCATGCCTCTTTGGAACTCTGCTTTGGCAGTAATATTTGTTCCCCTGTCTAATTCTTATGTAATCGGGTTCTTTTTGGTCCCCTTTTTATTGGACACTTGGGAATTTATTTTTGAATTTTTTAATCTGTAGGAATGATTTTTATGGTTTATAATTTTTAATAATTCCTTGAGACAAGAAATCCAAAAGGGAATTGAATTTATTTTGTTACTCTGTCCATTTCTTGAGATATTTCCGTCATGATTTGTACAGCTGTCACATGTATAAGTATCTCTGTATATCTTTCTAAACATATGTATTTTAAATGCATAACAAAACACTAGTTAGCTTGATAGCAATGCAGTATTACAGGAAATTGATAGAATGGGTTAGAGTGGTAATATTCACAAGTTAAGCCATCTGAGGTCTACTGTGTAATTCCCGTTCACTCCAAAACGAACAGTTCTAGACCTCCATATTAGAATTGAGGGTAATAAAGCAACCGCAATGTGACAGTGCTAAAAGTTTTATTACTTCTATTTCTTTTATGAGTTGCTGTGAATATTTCATTAATAACCTGTGGAATAAAATATTAATTCAGCATACTGGATGCATGAGGCACTGGATTAACTAGTATCTTAGAGGATTTAATCCTTCAATCCTGTTTTACTAAATAATGACTTAATCAAATGGAGCCATCTGATAGAGCTATGTGGTCAGAAGGTTCCACCAATCTGAATGGTGTTTATCCTGTATAATTGGTGATCTGATTTTTATTAATAGCTTTCATCCTGATTTTCCTTAAGTATTGGGACTGTGGAAGCCTTATTCAGTCACCGTACCCCAAAATATTATCAAATTGCTTGGTTAACTAACAGTTTTATATAAGTAACCTTATAAATAACCCCTTAGAAGGAGAGAGAGCGAGAAAAAGAATAGATTTGAAATCTAATATATTGGGGCCAGAAAGTGGTGAATTAGTAACAGTAGACATTGGATGTCATAGAATGGTGAAGCAATCCAAAGTATTGTAGCTACCATTGAAGCAACAAAAGCAAGTGCTATTAATTTTTTACTAAATTATTTTCTTCTTCTGATGCAGAGGTATACTGCTTAAATGGTGTTTATGTACCATTCAGAAATACAATTTTTATATTCAGGCATTTTGAGACATGTGGACACAAGTTCCTTTTAGTATTTTTTTGATGTACCAAGAATGCAATTACCTAATCTGGTCAGAAAGCTGGAATGCAGTGAATTTCTTCAGCTGATATCTCAATTAGATTGTCAGATTTCCTGGGAGGAAAATGTTACACATGTTAAATCTGATGTGCTGTGAGCATTTAAATGAGAAGGAATTTTTTTAATATTTTTTTTCACTTTTTTAGATGATAGCTGAATTTGAGTGTGCCTTTTTAGGCACCAAGTCTTGGCCTCTGGTCTTTTTTTATGATGTATTGTCATTTCCATTTGAGGCCTCACTTTTTATTCTTTATGCGTTCTTGTGGCCTTCTTAATTCAGGAACATAAGGAATTGAATGTTACTACTCCTGGTGGTGTTTCCTGGTTGTTCAGATTTATTTGGTAAGTAGGAAAAGAAATTGCCCCATTTCTAAGGGAGTTTTTCTACTATATGCATTCCTTTGGATGGTATATTGTCACATGCTTTTGCTTTTTAATGAATTAAAAATTGCACAAAGCAAAACAGTTCGTTATGTACCATTGTGTATTGTATGTAGAAGGATATTGACTAAACTTATGTTTGTGACAAACACAGGATTAAGTAGTTAATGCAGCACTTTCTTGTGAAGGTTTTTGGTAGGTCTGTATATGCGGTTTCATAACTAATGCCAGCAAGTTGACACACATATTTAGCCAGGCTCCTATTAACCTGCTTATTATACTTATTATACTAATTATAGTATTATAATTTTACTGCACCAACCACAAAAAATGCTGAAAATCATGTTTTTAATTAAATGGTTTCTGTGTATCCAACATTATCATTAAAATGTAATGTTTTCTTCTTTTATTTACCTACTAGTGAAAATGTTTGCCTTTTCTTGAAACCATAAGTCAACAAAAGGTCTCCAGTATATAAATTAACGTTTTATAAATTCTTTGTATAGTCATTTTCTCTGCTTTCCAAATATTGCCTTGATTCAGATTATAATAAAATTATGAATGTGAAATTTCACAGCACAGCGGTACAGGGTAGTCTTTTCTGAAAGACAGTTACTTTTCTGCATTCAAGACCAATTAATTGAAGGAAGTCTTGGTGAGGTGGGAAAAGGTTGAGTGCTGAAGCAAGGGTTTAGTTTTGTTTTTTACAGATTTCTTTCAAGAATCTGACTCCACAAACTTCTATGGAGTCTTAGCTATTCAAGTGTAATCAAACCATGTGATTTTTCTCATTCATTTGCTTTTAAAATAGCATAAATGTGCCTTCTGCCTGCACTGCGTATTTCACAGAATCACTAAGGTTGGAAAAGACCCACAGGATCATCCAGTCCAACCATTCACCCATCACCAATGGTTCTCGCTAAACCATGTCCCTCAACACAACATCCAAACGTTCCTTGAACACCTCCGGGGTCGGTGACTCCACCACCTCTCTGGGCAGCCCATTCCAGTGCCTGACCACCCTTTCAGAGTAGTAGTATTTCCTAACGTCCAGCCTGAACCTTCCCTGGCGCAGCTTGAAGCCATTCCCTCTAGTCCTATCACTAGTCACACATTTCAGTGTAAGGAGGAAGAATTTATGATGCCACCTTCTGAGATATCTTTACCCATTTAAATGACTTAACTGTAGCCACTGCTCCATCACTGTGACTACATTAGAAAAACTTCCAGAGGAGCATGGAAAAGGTGGGTAGAAGGAAAGGTGGAGAGGTTAGAAATCTAACCCCTCATTGAAGTTGCTCTCTGTATACAAAATCTGTGCATCAGCCCCACATTAAAGGTTTTTTTATTATATACATGTTTTATTAGGATTACTTCTGAGAATGAAAAGCTCAATGCTAATGCCTTTTCTTTGAGGCATAGGCTGACAGGAGTTTCTCATTCTGTGTGCTTGACTGGAAGACCGGTATGGGGAGCATAATAGGTCCCCTACAGTTCAGGAGGAAACAGCAACCTACTTCTCTATCAAGACTATTACAAATCTAAGGGTCCGGATGGGATCCACCCAAGGGTACTGAGGGAGCTGATGGAAGTGTTTTCCAAGCCGTTTTCTGTCCTTTATTAGCAGTCCATGTCAACCAGGAAGGTCCCAGATGACTACAGGCTTGCCACTGTGATGCCTATCTACAAAAATGGTCAGATGAAGATCTGGGAGACTGTCAGCCTGACCTCAGTATCAGGGAAGGCTGTGGAGCAAATAATCTTGGGAGTGATCATGCTCTGTGTGCAGGACAACCAGGGGATCAGGCTGAGCCAGCATAGGTTCATGAAAGGCAGGATCCTGCTTGACCAACCTGATCTCTTTCTATAAACAGGTGACCTGCCTAGTGGATGAGGGAAAGACTATGGATGTAGTCTGCCTAGACATCAGTAAAGCCTTTGACAGTGTCTCCCACAGCATTTTCTTGGAGAAAGTGGCAGCTCATGGCTTAGAGCGATGTACTCTTTGCTGGGTAAAAAACTGGCTGGATGACCAGCCTGGTGTTGAATGGGATTTAAATCCACCCGAAGCACAAACTTTATGAGGAGCAGCAGCTGTGAGTACTGAGATTGTTTATTCTGGAGGAGGCTTAAGGGAGACCTTATGGCTCTCTACAGCTACCAGGAAGGAGGTTGTAGCAAGGTGGGAGTTGGTCTCTTCCCACAGATTACTAATGATAGGATGAGAGGTAATGGCATCTAATTGTGCCAGGGGAGGTTCAGGTTGGATTTGAGGAAAAATTTCTCATCTGAAAGAGTGGTCAAGCATTGGCTGCCCAAGGAAGTAGAGGAGTCACCGCCCCAGAGGTTTTCAAGAAATATGTAGATATAGCACTTAGGGACATGATTTGGAGGGCATAGTAGTGATAGGTTGATAGTTGGGCTTATTCTTAGGATCTTTTCCAACCTTAATGATTGTTTGATTCCTATGAGGAAAGGCTGAGAGAGCTGGGACAATTCAGCCTAGAGGAAAGAAGGCTTGAGAGGATCTTACATCTGAAAAAAGGGAACAAAGAGGATAGAGCCAGGCACTTTTTCAGTTGTACTCAGGGATAGGACAAGAGGCAATGGGCAGAAGCTGAAACATGGGAGATTCCATATGAATGTCAGAGAACTTTTTTTTTTTTTTTTTTTTTTTTTTTTTTTTTTTTTACTGTGAAGATGTCTGAGCCCTGGCACAGGTTGCTAAGAGAGGTTGTAGAGTCTCCATCCTTGGAGATATTGAGATGTCGTCTGGACATGGTCCTCTGCAGCTTGCTCTAGGCTTGATCGGGGTGGTTGGACCAGGTTACTTCCAAAGGTCCCTTCCAGTCTCAGCCATTCTGTGATTCTGTAAATATTATTAAAATATTAAAATTAAGGCAAACACTTGTGCTTTATGTGAAAGAAGCTAAATATCTTCAAAGGAAAGGAAATGCAGTTTCAGATAGTTTGCATAAACATAACATCTGTGTCGGTCTGCAGGCTATTTGTGGGCATTACTTCAGTCTGTGTTCATCTAGGTGTTGATGGTTCTGTCTGTTTTTGGTTTATGAGCTTGCATCCTAGTGTTTGTGCTGTCCCTTTTGCCATACAGAGACCCCACAAGACTTGGGCCAGCACCAAAGGTGTGAGGGGAGCCAGACCTGTGTCCCTTAACAGTAGGGATGAAGCAAATTTTTGACTGAGAGCAAGCTGAGGTGTGCTGCTCGCCAGCCAGCTGCAAAGCATAACCTTGCATCTTAAATACTCCAATGCTTGTTTGAAGGCAAAACTTGCCTAGTAACATAAAACATTTTGGGAGAGGTGTATCATTTATCTGTATTAAGGTTATCTCTAAAAAGGAGTTAATACTATGTAAAGCAAAGTTTGCTTCATCTTTCTTGAAGATTTTTTATATAGCATGATTAAATTGGCCTAGGCAAAGGTGTGAGCTTAAATTTCATATTAGTTTTGTAATAATCTCAGTGATGTTCTGATTGTAGAGCAAGAAAGTGACGTATATAAATGAAGAAATGGTTCACTTTTTTTTTGCTGTAACTAAATCTGCTTATCTCTACCCATCTAATTATCAGCTGTTTGAAGCCGTACTATGTGTATCTTTGCTGCCATGCTTGCTGTCTCCTGTTGCCAATTTAAAGTAGAGGCTCCATGCATGAGGGATGCATGTAACCCTAGAGAGAACGTTTGTGTTGTAAGGCATAGTGATACATTTTGTTGGCTTAGCTGATGACTTGAACATAGAAAGGCATCTGTACACCTTTAATAAATGTGCATATATATAAACGTGCCTTATATTTGTGTATGTATGTGAACTTTTACATAAACTTCATAATGTCAAAGATAATTCATGTTATTATAAATGTTTTTCTGACACGTTAACAGTATTCTTATCTTTCATGCATGTAAAAGTATTGAATCTATATATGTATATCTGATACTAGATTGAGTGTACTACTTATTTCTGCTGTGGCCGTAAATTCCAATGTCAACAGTTATTCAGAAATGCACTTAGATTGAACATCTTCCTTCCTACAATCAGCGGAAGGTTTCACTGCTCCTTTGTTGCATGCTAACCTCTGCTTAACAATGTCACAATATCAGTTTTGTGTTACAGCTACAAGTTATCCAGAGGAACAGAGAATTTTTGTTACAACCTGAATAGCTCAGTGGTAGAAAAGGGGTGAGAAGAGAGAGAAACTGCTGTTTCAGGGACAGGTGCTGTGGTCATTGTTCATTAAAGGTTTAATACCCACATTGTTGCTGCAGGTCCAGTTGTGTTCAAATGGACTTGTGTGGCCAACCTTAGGGAATTTGGCCACAGCCAATGAGCTCTTATGATTACAGATTCGCACATAGTGCAAAACACTGCCAAAACACTGCATTTGAATAGACTTGTATTACCACCTTTAAGGAGTTTGGCAGTGCCCAAGGACTATTCTTATGACTAGCTTATAGAATAATTCTCTTTATTGTAGCAACAGATTGCAGATGATTTTGAATAGTTTGTGATAAATACACTGTTTGAAGAGCATATGTGAATATTAATAATGTGAACAATAGAGCGGACTGCAAACACACTAAACTATGGAATAACCCTACAGAGATTTCTAAGTTTCCTGGAAGAAGTACTCAGTATAACTGAGTGTTTGAATCTTACCCACTAGGCAACCCTATGTGGCAGGAAGAGAGGCTCAGCCTGCTGGCTGGTCCCAGAAGCCAGTGGTGTCCTCCTGAGTTGTCTGTGATGTTATCTTCCTCAAAGTTCCTTCTCTCCAAAGTCATTTTTATACTATTTTCTTACTTTCTGGTGGAGCTTGGGTGACTCTAATCACACCTATATTTGTTGCAATTGGTTTCCATCCCTGCAATCTTATCACAGAGCCTGGCCACTTTTGCTCCACCCTCTGTGCTGTATATCTTACAGTCAGCATACCAAGCTCCTCTGGTGATGCTGACAATCTAAATTTTGTGGGTCTTATGTTGCTTAGAGAGCTATCATGGAACAAACTCCTTGCATATTCACTGCATTCCACCCCGGAGGTTTCTTCAACACTTTTCTTCTTTTAAGAGGGGAATATCTCAATTATTCAAGTTACTTCCAATAATTATTCCACATAATCCACCCTGTGACTACAATCGCTCAAGCTTCTCAGTATTTAGAAGGGACTGGGGAGATCACATGCGTGAGATCTAATGAGAATTAGAGCTCAAGGGGTTCTTGTGCTGCTCGCTCTTTATGGGGTAAGATTATTGGCTCATAGTATTTAGCAGAACAGTGTCATCAGTATCTGTCCTGAGGAAGGCCTTGGGCAGAATGGTCAGGTTGAAAGAGGAGGCTGGGGCACGGGGGAGCACACTGTCACAGCCATAATTTATTTTTTATTTTTTTAATAAAGAAATGGCTTTAGAGGACTTAAAGGTGGGAGAGTCAAGCTCAGAATTTATCAGTTTTCATTAGAATTAGAGCTATCTGAGCAGAACTTCTGCTGTTATGGAAAATATGGCAGTGTACAACTCCCAGGAACTTGAGTTTCAGGAGCTAGGCATTCTAATGCAAGCAAAATAGATTCAAGAGTTAAGTGCTAAGTTCTGTTATGGAGAGTCTGTGTAGCCAGCAGATTGGCCAAGTTGTTTAGGAGATAGAATGATAATGGGTGCTATTACCTTCCACTGATTTCTCACTGGCTGATGTTATCTTTTCAGAACATGAGGAAGATGACAGCATTTAATTGGATTTGTCAGGAGACTGGAAATCTCTTTCCATAACTTGTAAATAAAGTTTGATTTTTCTTACATAATAAAAATACTAGCTAAAGACTTCCATAATTGGAAATTATATGTATGAATCAAAGAATCACAGAATGGCCTGGGTTGAAAAGGACCACAATGACCATCTAGTTTCAACCCCCCTGCTATGTGCAGGGTCGCCAACCACTAGACCAGGCTGCCCAGAGCCACATCCAGCCTGGCCTTGAATGCCTCCAGGGATGGGGCATCCACAACCTCTCTGGGCAGCCTGTTCAAGTGTGTCACCACCTTCTGAGTGAAAAACTTCCCCTGTCTTAGTTTAAAACCATTCCCCCTTGTCCTATCACTATCAACCCTCGTAAACAGTTGTTCCCCCTCCTGTTTATACATTCCCTTCAAAATATTGGAAGGCCACACTGAAGTCTCCCTGGAGCCTTCTCTTCTCCAAGCTAAACAAGCCCAGTTCCCTCAACCTTTCTTCATGGAAGTGGCGCTCCAGCCCTCTGATCATCTTAGTGGTCCTCCTCTGGACTCGTTCCAAGAGCTCTGCATCTTTCTTGTGCTGGGAGCCCCAGGCCTGACGCAGTACTCCAGATGGGGCCTCGCAAAAGCTAAGTAGAGGGGGACAATCACCTCCTCCCTGCTGGCCACCCCTTTTTTAATGCAGCCCAGAACATAGTTGGTCCTCTGGGCTGCAAGCACACACTGCTGGCTCATGTCCAGCTTCTTGTCTACCAGGGCCCCCAAGTCCTTCTCCACAGGGCTGCTCTCAAGGAGATCTTCCCTCAGTCTGTATAAATACCTGGTACTGCCCTGGCCCAAGAGCAACACCTTGCACTTGGCCTTGTTGAACCTCATTAGGTTCACATAGGCGCACCTCTCCAGCCTGTCCAGGTCCCTCTGGATGGCTTCCCTTCCCTCCAATGTATTAACTGCACCGCTCAGCTTGGTGTCATTTGCAAACTTGCTGAGGGTGCACTCAATGCCATCATCTATGTCATTGATGAAGATAATGAAGAGCACCGGTCCCAAGACCAACCCCTGAGGGACACCGCTTGTGACCGGCCTCCACCCTGACACAGAATCATTAATCACAACCCTTTGTCTGCAACCAGACAACCAATTCTTAATCCATCAAACAGTCCATCCTTCAAATCCACGCCTCTCCAATTTAGAGAGAAGGATGTGGTGAGGGATGTGTGTTGCATTTTGTGTATATCTGTATCTAGATATAGATAGCCAGCCAGAAATAATATTCATTATTTCAGAGTGATTTTATTTGATCATGAAATCTTCTTGTATAAATCATATTATTGTGGTAGAATCTTCACGGTATAAAAGAAACCAATATTTTAGGTGTGATTTGATATGCTTGTGGCATGTCATTGGTGTTATCTCTATTAACTTCCAGTACTTGAAATTACCTGTGAAACCCCTTAAAGCCAGATGGGATTAACTTTGGGCTTTGGAAAATCTAGTAGTATGTCATTTAATAATGACACTTTCTTCTTCTGTTTTGTTAGTATACAAGATATGCTTTTTCTCTTCATGGTTGTTTCAGCTGCTTCTGTTCTTGAGAATATAATTAATGCAGAACAAAGATATGGGAGCTGATATCTGCTATATTCAGAGCAATTTCTTTTACTTGCATGTCTCCAAAAAGACTTGCTCACCTTTTCTTCCATCTGAGCATAACAGATGAACAAGAAGAGAAATAACAACAGGTGGTACAAGAAGAGTCCAGTCCATTTGATATATTTACTGTGCCTGCTGTATCTTTGAGGACAATGCTTTTGAAGTTTGTCATCAGGAATGACATGGAGGTTGTTGAAATCTGCGACATCTCTTAAACCAGGATCTTCAACCGTGCTGTATGTAAGGCTGTGCTATTCTGTCAGCTTTGACATTCACAATGAGTATTGTGGGACTGTCCCTAAGCAGCCTTAAATTATTTGCAGAGCAGAAAAATCTCCTTGGTAGACACTAAGATGACTGACTATGCATTTATTAAAAGTCTACATCTGTCCTGAAAAAAAACCCAGCTCTGTTACAGTAAAATTACTTAAACTGATCAGTCCTGAAAGTAGGAAAAGAACTTTAAAAAACAAACAAATAAAAAAAGGAAAACCTCCCAGTCACAACAACAAAAAGTGACCCCAAAACAACCCAAAATAATCAACCTCATAGATCCTTCCATCCCTACCCCCTCAAAACAAACCAAAACAGCTCCCCAGACCATCTCCCCAGGATATCCTGAACAAAACATCCCACCCCACCCTAGCNAAAAAAAAAAAAAAAAAAAAAAAAAAAACAGGAAAAACAAAGGGGTAACTAGTTATTTATTCCCACTTTTCTAAAATAGCTGTCATGGGGGAAAAAGTCAACTTAAAAATAATCGTATTTGTTCAGAAGATATGTGTGTGTTCCCTGGGACTCTCTTGATTGTGACAAGCAACAGGTACTTAGGGAAAGCATAGTGTCAAAGGTGAGTAGAATAATGCTGCATAGTATGGCTGCCAGTTCTTCACACTCAACTTTCTAGATGTACTGTACACTTTTTGACACCTGAGAGGTGGCTGTAGGAAGGCATAGGAAAAAACAGCGTAGTATTTTTCTACTACTATCTTTTATGCAAGATACTAGAATGTTACTTACCTGCTTTCAACATGAACTCTGATTGAATGCCCTCAAGACATTTTTTGGTAGTACAACCAGTGAAGATTTGCAATATTCTGTATGAATAACTCATGCATTACAGATTTTCTTAACTCCTGTACACAGAGGAAATAACTTATGTGGTAATTCCCTTTGAATCAGCTATATTCCTAAAAGGTGAACTTCAGAATTTAAATATTTTTACTAAAAATCCCACCAGAGAATGTTTTTGTTTCATTTAGAACTAACTAACTCTCCAAAGATCTGGAAGTTCACTTCCCTAAAAATTAGCATCCTGATTTTACTCTTAGTCTGTCTGATATCCCTCAGGAGTGCAAATTCCACCATTACATTATGTCAGTCTTAAATTGTTAAGAGACTGTTGGACTCTTTACTGGCATTAGATAATATGAGGGAGTGGCAAGAAATGCCATTATTTGTGAGTGGCCAGAAGATGGAGCACAAAATTGCTGGATATCAACTAAACTTTTTATGTGTAGTGGAGGAAGGAGAAAGGAGGAGATGAAAAATGTACTGGCTCATAAAGAAAGCTCTTTTCTGAGAAAGAGAATAGAGAATATTTTGTGGCTTGTTCTCATGAACAACTGTTATAAGAAAATAACTGATTTAGTTCCTGCATGTTTTTCTACAGAATAATGAAAAATAGAGAGAAGAACCTTTATAGCTTTATTTCCAATTAATTAGAGAAGAATTTTTAAAGTGTAGTCATAATCAGATCAAATTACAATCTTCAATATTAATTGCTGTTTGCTATTTAATGAGAATTGCATTCCTGTTTAAGACTACAGTAGGTATGTTCCAAGCACCAGATTTAAAGCTAGTAGTTCAGGGAACCGTAGAATGGCTTGGGCTGGAAGGGACCTCAAGGATCATCAGGTTCCAAACCCTCTGCCACAGGCAGGGCCGCCAACCTCCACATTTAATGCTAGACCAGGCTGCCCGGGGCCCCATCCAACCTGGCCTTGAACGCCTCCAGGGACATGGCATCCACAACCTCGCTGGGCAGCCTGTTCCAGCACCTCACCACTCTCATAGTAAAGAACTTCCCCCTGATATTCAACCTAAATCTTCCCTCCTTCAACTTAAAACCACTTCCCCTTGTCCTGCTATTATCTACCCTTTCAGAGGCTTGGCTCCTCTCCTGTTTATAGGCTCCATTTAGGTACTGGAAGGCTGCAATGAGGTCATCCCGCAGCCTTCTCTTCTCCAGGCTGAACAAGCCCAGCTCCCTCAGACTGTCTTTGTAGGGGAGGTGCTCCAGCCCTCTGATCATCTTTTTGGCCCTCCTCTGGACCCTCTCCAACAGCTTCCTCTCTTTCTTGTATTGGGGGCCTCAGACCTGGATGCAGTACTCCAGATGGGGCCTCATGAGGGCAGAGTAGAGAGGGACAATCACCTCCCTGTCCCTGCTGGCCACCCCTCTTCTAATGGAGCCCAGGATACCATTTGCTTTCCGAGCTGCAAGAGCACGCTGCTGGCTCATGTCAAGTTTTTCATCCACGAGGACTCCCAGGTCCTCCTTTTCTGTAGGGCTGCTCTCAAGGATTGCTCTTCCCAGTCTGTATATATGCCTGGGATTCCTCTGGTCCAAGTGCATTTTACTGTGTTGAACTTCATTAGATTCACCTGGGCCCACTTTTTGAGTCTGTGAGTTGGATTACTGCTAGGTTGCATACTGTGTATGAGCTGACATATTTGACTACACCACATATAGGAAATCATAGAATCACAGAATATCAGGGAATGGAAGGGACCTTGAAAGATCATCTAGTCCAATCCCCCTGCCAGAGCAGGAACACCTAAATTAGGTAACACAGAAATGCGTCCAGGCAGGTTTTGAATGTCTCCAGAGAAGGAAGACCCCACACCCTCTCTGGGCAGACTGGTCCAGTGTTCTATCACCCTCGCTGTAAAGAAGTTTTCTCACATATTTATGTGGAACCTCCTGCATTCCAACTTGTACCCCTTGTCCTATCATTGGATGTGACTGAGAAGAGCCTGGCTCCATCCTCCTGACACTCACTTTTTACATATTATAAACATTAATGAGATCACCCCTCAGTCTCCTCCAAACTAAAGAGACCCATCTCCCTCAGCCTCTCCTCATAAGGGAGATGCTCCACTCCCTTAATCATCTTTGTGGCTCTGCGCTGGACTTTCTCAAGCAGTTCCTTGTCCTTCTTGAACAGAGGGGCCCAGAACTGGACACAATACTCCAGATGTGGTCTCACCAGGGCAGAGTAGAGGGGGAGGAGAACCTCTCTCAACCTACTAACCGCACCCCTTCTAATACACCCCAGGATGCCATTGGCCTTCTTGGCCACCACAAGGGCACAGTGCTGGCTCATGATCATCCTGCTGTTCACCAGGACCCCCAGGTCCCTTTCCCCTATGCTGCTCTCCAACAGGTCGATTCTCAACCTATACTGGTACCTGGGGTTGTTCTTGCCCAGATGCAAGACTCTACAATTGCCCTTGTTATATTTCATTAAATTTCTCCTTGCCCAACTCTCCAGCCTGTCTAGGTCTCGCTGGAGACCTTCTGACATGTCAGCCACTCCTCCCAGTTTTGTGTCATCAGCAAACTTGCTGAGCGTGCACTCTATTCTTTCATCCAAGTCATTGATGAATATACTGCATAGCCCCAGTCTCTGAGGGACTCCACTAGACCCAGGAATCCAACTAGACTCCGTCCCATTGACCACAACTCTCTGGCTTCTTCCATTCAGCCAGTTCACAATCCACCTCACTACCCAATCATCCAGACCATACTTACTCAGTTTAGCTGTGAGGATGCTGTGGGAGACAATGTCAAATGCTTTACTGAAATCAAGATAGACCACATCCACAGCTTTTCCATTTTCTATCCACCTGGTTATTTCTTCATAAAAAGCTATCAGGGTGGTCAAGCATGACTTCCCCTTGGTGAAGCCATGCTGACTGTCTCTAATGACCCTCTTATCCTTGGTATGCCTAGAGACAGCGCCAAGCATAAGTTGTTCCATCACCTTTCCAGGGATGGAGGTGAGGTTGACCAGTCTATAGTTACCAGAGTCCTCCTTCTTGCCCTTTTTGAAGACTGGAGTGACATTTGCTTTCCTCCAGTCCTCAGACACCTTTCCCGTTCCCCACGACTTATCAAAGATGATGGAAAGCGGCCTAGCAATGAATTTTGCCAGCTCCCTCAGCACTCACGGGTGCATCCCATTAGGGCCCATGGATTCATGGATGTCCAGATTGCTTAACAGGTCCGTAACCCAGTCCTCATCAACTGAGGCAAACTCCTCCTTTATCCTGGCTTCCTCTGGGGCCTCAGGGGTACGGGGCTCCTCAGGACAGCCTCCAGCAGTATAGACAGAGACAAAGAAGGCATTCAGTAACTCTGCCTTCTCTGTATCTTCTGTCACCAGGGCACCCACCTCATTCATCAGTGGGCCTACATTGCCTCTAGCGTTAGTTTTATCTGCAGTGTATTTGAAGAAGCCCTGTTTGTTGTCCTTGACCCCTCTTGCAAGGTTTAATTCTAAAGGGGCCTTAGCTTTCCTAGTTGCCTCCCAACATCCTCTGACAATAGTCTTATATTCCTCCCAAGTGGCCAGCCCTTCCTTCCATGATCTGTAAACTCTCCTCTTCCACTTGCGCTTGCCCAGCAGTTCCGTGTTTAACCATGCATGTTGGGGTGCTCTAATCTTAAGCTTGGAAGAAGCGGTCCTTGAATGCTAACCAACTATCTTGGGCCCCTTTACCTTCAAGTACCCTGTTGCATGGGATTTCCCCTAGCAATTGATAGAAAAGGCCAAGTTTGGCCCTACTGAAATCCAGGGTTGTGATTCTGTTTGTATTCTGTTCCGGCCACATAAGATCCTGAACTCCACCACCTCATGTTTGCTGCAAACAAGGCTGCCCTCAACCTTCTCTGCTTCTACCAGATCCTCCTTATTAATGAGAATAAGATCCAGCAGCGCTCCTCTCCTAGTTGGCTCATCTACCATTTGCATCAGGAAGTGGTGATCAACGCACTGCAGGAACCTCCTGAACTGTGAATGGCCAGCTGAGTAGGCCTTCCAGCAAATATCAGGGTAGTTAAAATCCCCCACAATAACCAGATGTGAGGCTGCTATCAGCTGCCTGAAGAATGCCTCATCAACTTCCTCGTCCTGATCCAGAGGCCTGTAATAGACACCCACATGCCAGCCTGTCCCTTAATTCTCACCCACAAACTCTCAACCTGCTTCTCATCCACTCCTGGACAGTACTCAATACACTGTAATTGCTCTCTCATGTAAAAAGCAACTCCAGCACCTTGCCTTGCTGGCCTGTCTTTCCTGAGAAGGACATAGCCATCCATGACCACATTCTGGTCATGTGAGCTGTCCCCCCATGTCTCTGTAATTGCCACCAGGTCATAATCTCCTGGCTGAACACAGATTTCTAACTCCTCCTGCTTATTCCCCACGCTGCATGCATTGGTGTACAGGCATTTTAGGGAGCGAGCTGAGCACGCCGATTT
This sequence comes from Pavo muticus, assembly GCA_016647715.1. Classification (NCBI taxonomy): domain Eukaryota; kingdom Metazoa; phylum Chordata; class Aves; order Galliformes; family Phasianidae; genus Pavo; species Pavo muticus. The sequence continues at coordinate 14,087 of JACDJE010000650.1, read as the reverse complement.
CACCCTAGGAGGGGTGGGAGGCCTCCCAGTCTTCATCAGTACTAGAGCACTGCCCCACCAGTCCAAGCCCAGTTACAGCCCCATCCTCCTTCAAATCTAGTTTAAAGCTCTCCAGATGAGCCCTGCTAATTCCCATCCCAGAACCCTTTTGCCCCTGTGAGATAAACCTTTCCCATGTGTTACTGTTAGGCCTGGTGTCTTATAAAACCAGCCATTATCAAAGATTCCAAAGTCCTGCCTGTAGCACCAGTCTCGTAGCCAAGCATTTATGGACTGAATGCTTCTATTCTGTCCCATATCCTCACACAAAAATGGAAGGAGGGAAGAGAAAACAACTTGCGCTCCAGCAGCAGCAAGACTGTGCAAAGTGGCTAAGCCAGGAACTGTGCATTATTTGGTGTGTACTGTACCCTTGCTGATTGGCTGAAGTCCCGCAGGGTCTGATGAGCCAGGTAGGCAGAGCAGGGGACTGGTGATGGATTTCAACAACAAGCCTAGTCAAGGTTGATGGTGAACCAAGACCAGAATCTGGATGCAGGATTCAGCAGGAAGGAAAAACAAACAGGGATGAAGGAATGGCCAGAGGCAAGGCTATGAGAGTCTGATGGGTCCATCCATGAACTGAGACCAGGCTTATCTTGTGGTTTCCACCAGTGCAGGAAAGGCTGCCATAGCCAGAGCTGATATGTCACTCCTAGGTCTGTGGGAGTGAGTGGCTATAGTAGGGGAGGCTGTTCAGAGCCATGGAAGATTATTAATTCCCTCAGGGTCCTGAAAGTACTCTTGCAGAAAAAGTAATCTTTAACAGAAGTGAAAAGTTTCCTGTATAATTTCCACAAGTATTTAACTAAAAAGTATAAGCATAAAGCTTTACAAACAATCCTTGTAGTGAGGGGCCCAAAACTGAACGAAGTACTGGAGGTGTGTTCACACCAGTGCCAAGTACAGAGGGACAATCCTTTCCTTAGTCCTGTTGGCCAGACTACTGATGCAAGTTTTCAGGCATGTAGATGTTCACCAGAACGTCTAAAAATAATCAGTTAACCTTTTTTGCCACCTTCCTGTTCTTAGATACTAATGATCTTTTAACCAAGAGATCAAATACCATGAAACTTTGGAATCTCCTCTTCACTCTCTACTGTCTAGTCAAAAGTCAGTTCCACAAACAGTGGGACTGGAGGAGTTTCATTTGCTTAAGAAAGCAGGGTCAGACATCAGCTCAAAAAAAAAAAAAAAAAAAAAAAAAAAAGGCAATAGCATCCATGCACTATTTTGAAATATTGGTTTAAAATAATCGGACGCAATTTAATGAAGAAATAATAGTAAGAATTTCAAACATTTTCAGAAAAGAATACTTCATCAAAATACCAGTTTTCAATAACAGAAGTTACATATGCAAAAGCAGATTTAGAATAAGACATTAATTTATGTGTACTGGGATGACATAACTTTGCATCTAGGTAAATAAAGTTGCTTCATATACTGTGAACGTATATGGGAAATTATTCAAACAATAGGTTTTATGTGAACTATTTTCTTTAGACAGCAGCTGGGATAGAAATATTATTGGACACGAGGGCTACTCTGAAAGTAATGCCTCCTATTATATTATATTGGCTCACAACATGAGATGTGAATGTTGGTGGTATGGCAGTAGAGGCTGAACATTCCACCAGTATTCATTTACATTTTATTGCCATACAAAAAAGGGAAGCAGAAGGGCAGTCTGACAAAATGGTGTCTGACCATGGAAGGGCATATGAAGCAAAGGTGTATCACTGAAATCCTCCAAGTGAAAAAAATTGCACCCACTGACATTCACAGATACTTGTTGAATGTTTACAGAAAACAAACACTGGATGTGAGCACAAAGAGGATGTAGTGGATGGTGCAGTGGCAACAGTGACAGTGGGTCTGCTCTGTTGGTGCAGGTTTTTATGAGCATGGCATGCAGGTTCTTATGCACTGCTGGCGAAAATGCATAGGTAGTGACTGTTGAAAAATAGCATTTCATAGCTGAGAATGTGCTCTATCAAATGGTTTAATTTTGCTCTTTGTATCTGCTATAATTTCCATAAATAGAAAATAAATATGAGGCATTACTTTTAGAGCAACCTAGAGACTTAGTTAAGGCTAATTAACCTCCTTCCCTACTCCTCCCCCTTCCCCTTCCTTATCCAGTTTTCTAGAGTAGTAAAATTCTTCAATTCTAGTGAGGTATGTTTTCAAGCCTATTTTATCCAGCAGGTGTCACTCATTTATAAATAATCTTACCAAGATTTTTCAATGCCAGCCCTTAGATAAGAGAGAGCCTTCTGAAACAGTTGCCTGTCTCGTCAGATATGTCTTCTTATGTAAAAGAATCCACAAATTACTAAACTATATGTTACTGAAATAAGAAAGAACCTTCAAAAGAAGTAGATCTTATTCAGTCTGGAAAGGCAATTCTTACTCTGGAACCTGCGTGCTATTGATAAAGACATATGAATTTAGTTGCAATTAGTGTTAATGAGGCTCTGGGAGGCACAGGTCTCCTACCTGTAGCCTTCTTGTCCTTATTCTTCCACATCATATTATTTAAAAAGAGAGAATGCTTTCCTTTGCCTTTGTGTGACTCGGTGTATGCCACTGCATAGAAGACAGTCTGAAAGCATGAATTTTCATGGAATCAAAGCAAAATTTTCAGAGTTGGAAGGGACTTTTTAAGGTCATCTGGTCCAGCTCCCCTGCAATGAACAGGGACATCCACAACTAGATCAGATTGCCCAGAGCCTGGTCTAGCCTGACCTTGAATGTTTCCTGGGATGGGGCTTCCACCACATCTCTGGGCAACCTGTTTCTAGTGCCTCATCACCCTCACTGTAGAAGACTTTTTCCTTATATCCAACCTGAATCTGCCCTCTTTTAATTTGAAACCATTTTCCCTTGTTCTATCACAAAAGACTCTGATAGTCTGTCCCCTTCTTTCTTGTAGCTTCCCCTTAGACACTGAAAGGCTGCTATCAGATTACCTTGGAACTTTCTCTTCTCCAGGCTGAACAGTCCTGGCTCTTTCAGCTTGTCCTTGTAGCTTGTCCTTGTGTTTCTCCTCTTGGATCATTTTTGTGGCCCTCCTCTGGAAGCACTCCAACAAACAGGTCTGTGTCTCTCCTGCACTGAGAACTCCACAGCTAGATGTAGTACTCCAGGTGAGGCCTCATCAGCATGGATTAGAGGGGCAGGATCACCTCCCTAGACCTTCTGGCCATGCTTCTTTTGATGCAGCTCAGGATATGGTTGGCATTCTGGGCTGCAAGGACACATTGCTGGCTCATGTCCAGCTTCCCATGACCAGTATCCCCAGGTCCTTTTCAGAAGGGCTGCGCTCAGTCCTTTCATTCCCCAGCTGGTAGAGGTCACCTTGACCCAAGTGCAAGACTTTGCACTTGGATTTGTTGGACCTCATGAAGTTCTCCTGGGCCCACTGCCCACTTCCAATTCTGTATATTAGAATACTTCAGGGAGTATATGTATTTGAATCACATCATTACATACTGGAAGAATCTCATGCTATATTCTTCATGATAATTTTTTTTCAGCTCTTGCTCTTTTAAAATTTGAGTATGTAAGAGAAAAACTATTGCAAAGTCTTCTCAAGAGAGTATGAATGCGGAGTTACTATAAGCCTTTCCAAATTCAGACTCTACGTACAAAGAAGAAACAAGTCAAAGGAAGGAACTTCTCTTGGATTATTCTGGCTCTTAAATTTTTACACATAAACACACAATCAAAATTCTATTATTTGCCCTATATGAAGAGCCTGTCTTCTCACTTTCACATTAGTGCAAGTTTTGACTTTTTTCCTCACTACCATAGAATAATAGAAACCTTAGAGTTGGAAGGGACCTCTGAAGGCCATCTAGTCCAACTCCCCTGGAATGATCAGGGAAACCACAGCTGGATCAGGTTGCCCAGGGCCTTATCCAGCCTCGCCTTGAAAGTCTCCAGGGACAGGGCACGAACCACATACATCACTAGGTAATCTGTTCCAGTGCCTCACCACTCTCACTGTAAAAGATATTTTCCTTAAATCTAACATAAATCTACCCTGCCTGAGCTTGAAGCCATTTCCCATTGTTCTATTGCCACAAACCCCGCTAAAGAGTCTGTCCCCTTCTTTCCTGTATCTCCCCTTTTGATACCAAAAGGCCGCTATCAGGTCACCTCAGAGCATTCTCTTCTCCAGGCTGAAGAGCCCCAGCTCTCTCAGCCTGTCCTCATTGGAGAGGTGTTCCATCCCGTGGATGAATCATCTGGGACAATTTTGAAGACCTTACGTTAGCAGATACAGAAATTTAGATTTTTTTTATAGTTGGTTCTACTGTGTTAAGATCTTTCAAATTGGCTCCTAAGATGCAATTGTTTGTCACATACATCATCTCAGCCATAGTCTTGATTAAGAGTGACTAGCAAGAAGTAGAAAGATCTCACAATTTTAGGATATCTTCCCGAACCATGGCCTATAAGTTAAAATTAGTGTAGTTTAGTTTGAAGGGGCCCATAAAGTTCATTGAGTCCAACTGGCTGATCGCTTCAGGGCTAACCAAAAGTTATCCAAATGCCTCCTGTACACTGACAGGCACGGGGCATCAACCACTTCACTAGAAAGCCTGTTCCACCGCTTGACCACCCTTACAGCACAAACATAGTTTTTACTGTCTAGTCTGAACCTTTCCTGGCACAGCTTTGTGACAATCCTGTGCATTTTGTCATCCGTTAGCAGGGAGAAGAGAGCAGCAGCTTCCTCTCCATTTTTCATTTCCTGGAAGTCGTAGAGGACAATGAGGTCGTGCTGCTTTTTTCTTTTTCTTTTCTTCTTTTGTGCTCTGCCATTCATTCATGCCTTTAGTCAGCTTTAAATGCTTCAGGGTTGCTTTGTGATTTCAAGTTTTTGATTCCTTAGGCAGGATAGAACACTAGTTCTTCAGAAATCTTTGTATCTCCTGACAAATGATAGTGTATAAGTGCTCAGGAAGATGTATGTGCTGGAAATGGGGACTGCCAGAGAAATATCACTAACTTATTCAGGGTGCGTGGAGGCTCTTGAGCATGAATTGTATACTTCATTCCCCTGTGCAATTAAGGCATGGAGGGTTTGTTATTAGGATCAGATTCCATAACTGAAAAGCTGCAGTTTCTTATCCAAATATCAAGCAGCATTGCTAAGAGCACTACAGATTTATGTTCAAGTGTCTCAATCATATCTTCATGTAACATATTCATATGTTTTATTTTTGAGGAATCATACAGTATCCTAATAAAAAAATGTATATATTGTACCAACACTGTCTTTGTGACCTTGTAATTAATAACTTAAATTCTGCTCAAAGACAGGCATAAGGAAGGAGAGAAGAAAAGGCTCCTCCATCATCCTATTCTTTATTCTCTCATCAAATCCTTAAGAAGATATGTTAGAGCATCTTTCTTAGAGTTTTCCCAACATTACACTGTTTTTATCTTCTTGTATTAATTTTCCATAGTTGCTAAGTTAGTTGACCCAGGAGAATGTCTGCTCTACTCCCTGGGCAGATCACACTACCATCTCTGCCAGGCAGAAAGTGGTGAATACACATAATGATTAGGGTAAGACCACTAGTAAACATTAGTAGCATGTTTGTTAATCAGCAGGAAATTACCAGTATGATGTATAGCTGCAATGAAGTATAACCTCTCTGGGTTTTGAGCTCTAAGAGGTTATGAAAGCAGAGCAAGTAATATGAAAAGGACATTGATTCAGTGCCATCATTTTTAACAGAGAACTGCCTAGTTATAGCCAAAAAGGGTCCATGGACAGCAAATCCCAGAAATGTAGCCTGAAGCCTCAAACTATGGAGAGGGACCAACCATAATACTCCCCTCCTTAACTTGAGTCCATTGACTAGGACACAGAAACTATTTACAGATGCTAAATTTTACTCACTGGCTATGTTGCAAAAGCCAAAAATAAATTGATATGTTATTTAAACTCCACACATGTAATTCACATTTGTTTAGAGCTATATTTTTTAGGCCTACCAGTGACTGCAAGATAACAAATTTTGGGAAATAGATTAATTACCTTTGCAAGCTTTTGTGTAACATGACTGTTGACACATGCAAATTTTGGATAGTATATTGTATTTTAGTGTATACTGGCTATGCTAATGTTCTGTAAGAAACAATGTGGTAAATTTTTATTAAAGAATAAACAGCTGTAAACCTAAGTGTCCCCTTTACTATGAATACAGGATGTCCATTATTATAGCTTGCTACATAATACATGTATTTATTTTTTCTTTGCCTGAATGACTGTAGAAGGAAAATATTTGGTGAAATCAGTAGTACTTGGTTATAGGAGGAATAAGCCATCCAAGGAACTAAAAGACAAATGTTTTGTGTATATTAGAATATATTGTAATTATGTATGTAGGTCACTCTGAAAATAATGTCTCCTCTTTATTTCCATGGGAGCCATACCAGATTTTCAACTATTTTTCAAATTAGTCACCATCATTAGCTATGCATTCTGCATGACCATCCAGAATCTGGTTTGTCTTTCACATTACTGTCACCACTGCTGAAATGCATCACCCACCTCCTCTTTGTGCTCACATCCATTGTTTGTTCTCCATAAACATTCAACAAGCATCAATGAATGTTCATGAGTGCAATCTTTCTTTCACATGGAAGAATTCAGTGACACACCTTTGCTTCAGATGCCTTTCCATGGTCAGACATCATTTTGTCAGACTGCTCCTCTGCTGCCCTCTGTCGCATGACAACAACATTTAAAGGAATATTGTCAGGAAGGTTCTAGCTCTACTGCCATACCATCAACATTCACCTCTGACATCATGGGCCAACATAAAAAAAATAGGAGGCATCACTTTCAGAGTAGTCCTAGTGAATATTTCATGTGATCTTTAAAACATTTTCTTAACTATTTTTCTATCATAGGAAATTATTTTCACCCATAATGTAACTTAAATATTTATCTGTTTTAATAGGGAGCTGGGAAGAGTCAGGAAATATAGAAGGGATGAAAACCACTGCAATCAGTGGAGTTTGTGATTTTAGCATTAAGTAGAACACAGCATATGTGGTACAGGATGAAAGAAAAAGGATTTGTGAATATATCTTATGTATTTCATAAAGTTAATTTTTAAAATTTTTTAAATTTGAAAAAAATTTTGCAGGTTCTTTTTTATTTTGAAACTCCTCTTCATTTTTGTAATGGAGTTATTTCTAGATCTATCTGTGTCTGTAACAGGGGGACAGCAGGCCCACAGGCCCACTGCCTAAAAAAGGGAGGGGTTGAGGGGGGGAGATGCCAACAGGTTACGGGCTGGCTTGGCCCGGTTCCATGACTAACGGGGCAGGTCAACCCACGGACTTTTTACATTTCCCTCACCTCAAACTTTTACTTCACTTTCTCCCTGGTGATTACAGGTAGTAGACTAAATTGTAATTTGTTGTTTGGCCTTCAGATTTTAATTTCTTTTATGAATTAAAATTGTGCCACTGAGAAATCATTATCAAAATCTGAAGTATTCTTTTCAGAAACTGTCCAAAACCATCATGAGAATTTAGACAATGCTGTTTTGTCTCCTCCAAAACATCCCTGACATACAATAAAAGTAGTCAGGCTTGCTGAGTCTTCACCAATCTGCCTTAGCAACAACACCAACAACAAAATCAGATAAGATTAACTTGCATGGACTTGGCAAGAGTTCTTGTTTTGGTGTATCCATTAATTCTCTCACCTCTGTTAATAACCTGCTTTAAAGATTATTAACAAGATTTCATGGCAGTAGGTGCCATGATCTTTTCTAATCTCTGGATACTATGTGGCAGGCTCACCACAGTGAATATTTCTTTTGACATCTTGTTATTTCAATTGATGTTGCAGAGCACACGTGCTGATGGAAAGGAAGACCATTGATTATTATTAGGACAAAAAAGGCAACAGCTCCGTAGGCAGAAAACATTAGACAACACAACAAAACTAGAAGATTTCCTGCCTCCACTCATGTTCTGGATCTGTGACCAGGGTTATGTGATAAAACTGTTTTACTTCTCTAGAAAGTGCTAAGTTTTCATGGCTAACTAGCTTGCTTCTTGGTGCAATGTGTTATTGTTCCATCCCAAATGAAAACACTCTAGACTGAGTTAGGAATGTGTGGGTAAGTGCCAAGGAAAACATTTTTCTGGCATAAAAACCTGCCTCCACTCAGCATCAGTCTGGGTATGAATTGAACACTCTGGAATTTGATCCACTGCTATGTGACTGATAGATATGTTCTCAATATTTGACCACTCTTCTAGTAAAAAACAAACAAACAAACAAACAAAAATAAACAAAAATACCAACCATATGAAGCACACTGACTTAACCCTTTTTGAGGAGGATTTGCTTATTTTCTTTTCCTGCTTTGGCTTGTGGAAAATGGGGAGAAGTAAAACACTTACAGATTGATGCAAGTTCCAGTATGTTAGTGGCACTGGCGGCAGAGAGGCAAATAGGGAAAGAATGAGGAAGAGAGACATACCAAATATAGTATAGCAGAGTGTTAGGAAAATTTCTGCTCCAAAAAGCTTGCTTAATCATCTTTATCCCAAAAAGAGATAGTGGAGAGTCTTCAGCTTTCTTTTTGTGAATAAAGGGAGAGTCTACTGGGACATACTCCTGTGGACTCTCTCAAAATAGTGGGGGGCACAATCCCTTTTCTATCCCTGTACCCCGATGCTAGTGAACCCTTCTCCCTTTTCCCCATTGGCTGAGGTACTTGGGGTTCACATTCATCTTGATTGGCCTATCAATTAGCCATCCCACCAGTAGGTACACCCTTTTGTTTCATTTGTGTATACAATCTTTGTAATCAGATTCAGAGTTTGTTGTTTTGCCCAACTACAAGTGTCTTTATATCCTGCTTACAGGATATAAAGCTTTAGCCTATCACTCTTTGTTCTGCCCAGGAAACATTAGGTGCTAAGCTAGCATCTCCTGCCATGTATCCACAAGATAAACTTGTTTAACCAGATTCTTTTGACTGACTCTTCTTTTCAACTTTATCTTGTTTTGCAGGGACCCTCTGTCCTTTTTTTGTTCTTCCCAAACTTTATTTTGCAAGGACACTTTTGTCCTTGTTTTTCCTTCAGTAGTATATTTAGTTCAAGGAAAAGAGCCTGGTTAGCATTTACTCTCTCTATTTCATTTCTTCTGATTCGGCTGCTTAGCACTGAACACAAAACACAAAAAAAGTAGAATGCAGCAAAATCCTGGAGGCTTACTAGTTACAGACATAATACTTCTACCTGTTTGGTTCTTCATCAAGATCTCTAATGTATCCATGCCCCAGGAAAGGGAAAAGAGTAGAGAGATGGCCCTAAAAACAAAACAGAGGCAACGATCTGAGGAGAAACAAACTAATTTACTAAATAAGATATCAGAATGCAAGACAGTACATTATAATGCAATATAATACAATATAATTGGAATTAAAGCTAATAAATCAAATAAAATGAGAGAGAGTGTCCAAAAAACAGAAGGCCTTACTCTAAGTAAGCTGGGGTGATGTGGCACCTGCAACAGACACAAGATAGACAATCGAAAGGGAAGGTCAAGTGATCTATCAACAGTTTTTATCTTTTGCTCTGAGTGGAAATGGTAACAGAACAGTGAACAGTCCTCTGGGATATGTAGTTCTTCTCTTCTGGGACAGGTACCCAGAACTGGAGCATTAACTTTTTAACTCCCAGTGCACTGCATGATGTTATGATGTGGAATACTGATAACCAAAAATCATAAAACAATATAAAAATCATGACACTAGAGTTTTCAGTGAACTGTGTGATCTAATTGTTGAAGCTGAACCTTGGTAAAGCAATAAAGCATTCCAGCTGTCTCAAGTGAGACATTAATTCCGACTCGCCTACTAGAGGAGCCTTTGCTATTTAGCTTACCAAAGATGTAACATAATTAGTCTCCACAGGATAAAATTAACCTCTGTGAAACCATCTTGCCCTACCTCATATATGTACAGTTTCTTTTGTTTCGAAGATACCTTCTTTTCTATCTGTATGATTTTATAGTTACTGAAGCGCAGAAAAGGAACAAGATGAAATCACCAGAAAAGCTGAGAAACATAAATTGTAAAAATGTATTCCATTTGCCCACACATCATCCAGGATTACTTTTACATGTATTTTATTGATCACATGAGAGACTATACTATCTAAAAGTTATAACTTCCATTTATTTGCAGTTACTCTCAGCTACAGTAGTTGAAAAAAACCCTTCAAATGAATAATTTTAACATAGGTAAGCAATGTACCTTGTTATTTCCAGAGCCTTTGCACTGAAACTGCATAATGCTTGTGAGAAACACTGGCAAGCCAATAACTTAGGCCCAGGCAAGGATCTCAGCGAACAGTATTTTATTTCTCTATTGCAATGGCAGGCATTCTGCAAGCAGAAGTGCCTGCTGTAAGAAAAATGAGCTCTTATATCTCCCAGTTCCCAACGCTGAGTCCCTCCCCTGCTGCCAGGTTGTCATGGGTTATCCCTGGATACAAGTCCGTTGCAGGGGGGCACAGGCCCCGGGAAAAAAAAACAAGAGCGAGGAAAAAAAAAAGAAGGGGTACGAACGGTTTGCCAAGCGATCCAGCCGGCCCCGGGCCACGCGCTCCGGGAGAGGGGGAAGGGCAGGGAGCTAGTTGTTGGGTTTAACAAAAGGAATGCACCAGCACCGATCTGAGAGGGAACGGTAATTTACTAAATTTAACCAAATCAAACAAAATGAGAGAGAGAAGAGTATCCAAAACGTGAGATCAAACCACAGTAATGCGAGGGAACCACGTGCTGTTCTCCGCGGTGAGCTGAGAAGGCTCATCCGGAGCAGCGGGGGAAGCCAGGCGCTCGGTCTGGTCCAGAGCTCCACCCCACTTCTTCTTTGCGCCAAGTCCTCCCCAGGGAAGCCGCACCTCTCCTCCCATCAGGATATTCCAAATACCCATAAGGGGCAGTAAGCGGAACCAGAACATTAACTCTTTAACTCCTACTGGTTCACATGATGTTCTGATGTGGAATACTGACCACAAAAGAAAAATCACCAAACCACAACACAGGTTCACATTCTTCAAGCGCACATCCTCTAGGTAGTTGACAAAGTCCATTTCACTTTGTTTCACTTTCCCAAGTAAGCAGAATCCACAAGATACTCACCAAGCCAGTATCTCCTGCCATATATCTGCCAGATAACTCTGTTTCTTGTGCAGTTCTGGTGCAGATGTATGTCTTGCAGCCTTTACCTTTGATTGTCCACCCTCCCCATAGTGATCTCCCCAAGGGAGGAGAGTACACAAATCAACATGGCAGCAAGACTCTCCTTTTAACTCTCAAGAATGCACATACTCTATTCTTTAGCCACAGACAAAAACCTATTTTGTGTCAAGCGTTCTGAGGGATGTCCCTCTTGTACAACATTCTATTACTTATTCAAAAACAATACATCAGCTCAGCTCCCACATGCTAGGAAAAGGCTGTTGGAAGAGCTGGGGCTTAAGGAGGAGCTGTTGCGGTATCTCATGCTCACACTGATCCTTAAAGTCAAGCATGTCACACCCACACCTCACAGACCACGTGCTGCCTGGCACAGCCTGTACAGCAGCCTTCCTCCTGCCCTACACCATTGTGGCAGTGTGATGTGCAGGCCCTTGTTCATTGTTGGCAAAAAAAAACCATAGATAATGGCGGTGATTATGACAAAAATTAATGTTTTGTACCTGAGATTTTGCTCTCTTAAATAGTTTTATTGTGCTCTTCGTATCGGTTGTTGTTTCCGTGGAAATAAATAGGAGGTTTTTGTTTTGGTGCAACCTATGCATATGCAGCCCAAGACAATTCCTCTTCACTCAGTGTGTCTCTGGCAAGAGAAATGGTTGGACACACATGCTTTAATCAAAGGCTTTATATTAGCTAAATATAAGTTTCAAAAGTTCAGTCTGGATATGCTGTCACAGATTTCATATGCTTACTCAGAATTTATCTTAGGTGTCCAAACTTGTGCTGGAAAGAGCATAAACAAAGCCAAAATTTATGAGACCTTTTGCATCTTCTTTTAGTGGAAATATAGCCAGAGAGCTTTTCTCAGAATCAAGATGATTAACTGATGTTCTAAATTGTAGAGTAGTAGTAAGCAAGAGATATTCAATCACATTCTCCTCTTAGACAAGCTTTTTGTGTTTTCCACGATCCTATATTGTTGCCAGCATGGTTACTCTTCCTTTACTCATAAATACTCGTGTTGGTTTCTGAAGATAAAATCTCTCTCTCATTGAAAGGAGAAAATATTACTATCCTGTAAAATATGGTCTGTTTCTTACAGCTAATTGGCATCTAGAGCCCACTATATTACATCCACATCACTTTTTTGAAAGATGTATTTCCTTTCTGTCTTAAAAAACAAACAAACAAACAAACAAACCCCAAGGAAATAAGTTTTGAAAGATATAAATACATTTTCTACAGCTGAGATCAGCTGGAAGCTTGACTGTTTTGGAAGGGCAACTGAAGAGCTTATGAGGAGGTATTGGTAAGCAGGAGAACTTACACAAAAGTTTTCCCAGAATTATCTAAAATTTGTCTCTTATGATGTGTTCCAGTTTTCATGTCATCATTATTGTCCCTTGGCAGAGTAGTTACAGCATGTGATGAAAGGATAAGCTTGATTGTCTAGAGGTTTACTTTCTCAGCAGAATGGAAGTGGTAGGTATTTTCCGGAGTAGATCTGTTAAATATAATCTACTTTTTAAATATCAGTCTGGATATGTGTTCTTAAGAAGCATCCACGGTATTCATGCAGTTCTCCTGGATGGTCAGAGCCACAACTCTGAACCTTATTGGCTTGGCTTGAAGAAAGTCTGTCAAAGCAGCTTAATGAACAACTATCTTCTCTGTGCTGAGTAGTGTTTTCTGTACTCTTTGAATGATACTTACAATCTTGTCTGGGGTACTCATATACCAAATTCTCTGCACGTCCACACAGCAACAAGAGTAGAAATTTCCTCATTCTTTTATCTGTAGAAATATGTTGAGATGATACATTATTTATGTATTGAGGACTAGAGAAGGACAGTAAGAATGGGATATTTATGAAGTGAAAAATATAATTGAGTTAAACAGTGCAAGCTATCTGTTGAGGAAACATGCTTCTTAATGAAGCTGTTTCACTGATGCGGCCTCCTTTCTTTTTATCTAAAATAGTTAGGTTTGAAATCTTAGTCTACCTCATCTTCTGAAATGCATTTTGGCCTTGAACAGTGTGCTGCTTAGCTGCAAGGACATTATTTGGCCTAAGGAGGGGATTAGACTGTATTCTAAACTTCCCAGGGAGAAAATGGATGGGAGACATTTTTCCTGTATGTATCATCTATTCCTATAAATTGCTGGGTTTTAGGAAAGAGCTTGCCATTCTGTGAGAATGAAAGAGAGATGGGTTAACAGAGTCTTTGTTGTCCTGTGATAATTCTGTGTAACAGGAGAAAGAGTTAGACATGAAATATTACACTCCTGTCTGCTTGAATTTCCTGTAACACCATGCTTTCTGTTAAGTAATAAAGTACTGAAGCATGTACTATGTAATATATACTCAGAGAAGTACAAAGGTGTATGGAGCCTAAATAACCTGACTATGCACAGCTCCCTCAGACTGAATGAGGGACCTTCCAAGGGTCCTGAGGGAATTGGTGGATGAAGTTGCTAAGCCACTAACCATCACATTGGAGAAATTGTGACAGTCCAATGAAGCTTGCAATGCCTGAAGAAGAGGAATATAGAATGCACATTTTTTAAAAATGAAAAAAGAAAAAAGTGAGTACCTCACTTTTTGGCAAGGTACACAGATTTTTGGAGAGGTACTCAGCTCTGGAGTGGACACATTCCATGCCAAAGCAGGTGTAAGGTTAACAGGTCGTAAGGTTAACAGGTTGTAAAGTTAACCAGTATATAGAGAAGTCAGGCTAGTAAGAATAGTCAAACAGAGGAAAGGTGCTCACCGGTGTTGTAGGCT